>PVJS01027447.1:0-26241 GCA_004027185.1 Glis glis | reverse complement strand
CCAAGCACAGTGCAGCCTGTTCTCTGAGCCCTCTGGAGCCCTCCTCATCAGGCTGGCAGAACAGCTGGGCAGCCCAGGATGGGCTGCAGCCTGTCCCCTGCAGACCCCCGATCCCTAGCTGTGCTGCCCATGGGCAGGGCCAGCCATGGAAGTGCCAGCGAACCTCTCATCCCACCTCCTTGCAGTGGCAGGTGAGGAGAATATGGCTGGCTGCACCCGTGGAGGCCACGAGGGGCTTGGAGAGCTGAAGGCGAAAGTGGGACATGGCGGTAGAGTGGAGCCACACAGATCTGGGTTCTGGGGTGACTGTGTGTGCCAGTTGAAGGAAACCTCACCTCGTCCCATTGACAACATCGATGAACAAAGACCTCACCCATCCTGGAAGGTGAGTGAATTATGGGGGGAGGACAGGTGGAACAGTTAGCTAGCCAGCGGGCCATTGGTCTTCCTTCTACAAAAGAGAGAACTGGTAAAGTAACAGACCACATTTGCCAATTGGAAATGCCCATGACCCTTTGGGGAGATTACTGGCTGTAGAAGGCCTGTGTGTATAATATGAAAAAGGTGCTCTCAACTTCCCCCTAACCTTTTAAAAGAAAACTTGCACTACATCTGGACATTCTAGATGTAAAAAGGTTGCTGGCATATGATAAAATAGTTAGAAAATAACACATCTTGTAAATGCCCATTTATTTGTTAAAAACCAGGGTAGTACTGTCTGTACTTGTTCAGTGATTTGGAGGAGATGTGAGGGAAGCAATTGCAAAAGATAATGTGCTAGTGTATCTATATTTGGACATTTTCAGACACAATTTTTCTGTATGTTTGGTGCATTTTCTTTTGCTGTGTATAAAGTGTGTATAATGGACAAAGGAGTCTCAATTTTGCAATATCTAGTCTATAGATGTTAAAGAGGTTGCCAGTGTATGACAAAGCAGTTAGTTAAATTGGCACTTTTTTTATACTTTGTGTTGAAATTCATGGGAAAGCTTGTTCTCTATAAATTACTTTTGGATATGAATTTGTTCAGCTCTCTCTAAGCATTGCATATGCCTGTATTTGTCCACTGGACTGAAGGCAGAGAGAAAGTAGTGAGGAGGGAATGGTCATATTAGAAGATACCTCAGATTATAATCATTGCTATGTGTGCAATTTTATTTACTAGTGCTGTGTGCATGGTGGGAAGTTCTTATATGAAATATCTAGTCCTTCTAGATATTAAGAAGCTTGATATATTTAAAAGTAGTAGTAGAATAAAACTTTTTATAAATAGCTTTTTAAATCGATGGGAAATAGTGTGTTTGGAAATGGAATCCTTACACCACCTCTGTGAACAGTATATTGTCTGTACTTGTTCATTGAGTTAGGGGAGGTGGGCAGGAAGAAATTGCAAAAGGTATAGGGTGTGTGCTAGAAAATTTCAGCTTATCTATTGCCGTGTATGTTATATGAATTTCATTTAACTTTGCTATACTGTATATATTATGTATATATTGGACAAATGAATCCTAATTTTATATCTAGTTTCTAGATATTAAAGAGGTTGCCAATGTATGACAAAAGTAGAGTTAGTAAACTAACACATTTTGTACACTTTGTGTTAAAATTCATAGAAGGACTGTGTTCTGAAAAGGACTTTGGAAGTGAAATTATAACATCACATCTAAGTGACATGTGCCTATATCAAATGTATCTAGGAGAGAAGGAACTAGAAGAAATGAAGGATTCTAGGCCAGAATGCTCCTACTTAGAAGACACTTTCAGATATAACCATGTCCCCAGCGCCAGGGGGAGGGCTTTTCTGGGGTGGGGCTGAGGGCTCATCTGCCCTTCATCCTCAGCACAAGGGGGAGGATTTCTCTGGGGGCGGGGCCAAGGGCTTGCCCATCCCATGTCCCAGCATTGGGGGGAGTGGTTATCTGGGGATGGGGCCAAGGGCTTGCCCGCTCCACATCCCCAGTGCCGGGGGTCTCCAGGTGTGGCACCGAGGGCTCACCTACCCTGTGTCCCCAGCGCAGGGGGGGGTTTCAGGGGTGGGGCCAAGGGCTTGCCTGCTCTGCATCCCCAGTGCCGGGGGTCTCCAGGTGGGACCGAGGGCTCGCCCACCCCGCATCCCCTGCACAAGGGGGTTTTTTGGGGGTGGGGCCAAGGGCTCACCCACCCTGCATCCCCAGCATCAGGGGAAGGGTTGCTTTGGGGGCAGGGCCAAAGGCTCTCTTGTCCTGTGTCCCCAGTGCTGGGGGGAGGGGTTCTCTAGGGGCAGGGCCGAGAGCTTGCCTGTTTTGCATCCCCAGTGCTGGGGGTCTCTGAGGTCGGGGTGGAGGGCTTGCCCGCCCCACTTCCCCAGCACTGGGGGGAGGGGATCTCTGGGGGCGGGGCCAAGGGCTCACCCAGCCCACATTCCCAGTGCCAAGGGTCTCCGGGTGCAGGGCTGAGGGCTTGCCTGCCCCACTTTCCCAGCACTGGGGGTAGGGGTTCTCTGTGGGTCGGGCCGAGGGCTCACCTGCCCCACATCCCCAGTGCTGGGGTTCTCTGGGGGCAGGGCCAAGGGTTCACCCACCACATGTCACCTGCACTGGGGTTCTCCAGGGGCGGGGCCAAGGGCTCACCCACCCTGTGTCCCCAGCGCTGGGGGGAGGGGTTCCCTGGGGCAGGGCCAAGGGGTTGCCTGCCCCGCATCCCATGCTGGGGTGTCCAGGGGCGGGGCCAAGGGCTCACCTGTCCCATGTCCTCAGCAACAGAGGTCTCTGGGGGCGGGGCTGAAGGCTTGCCTGCCCCACTTGCCCAGCTCTGGGGGGAGGGTTTCTCTAGGGGTGGGGCCAAGGGCTCTCACACCCTGCATCCCTAGTGCCGGGGGTCTCTGGGGATGAGGCTGAGGGCTCACTCGACCTGCATCCCCAGTGCCGGGGGGTCTCCAGGGGTGGTTCACCTGCCCCATGTCTGCAGCACCAGGGGGAGGGGTTCTATGGGGGCAGAGCCAAAGGTTCTCCCGCCCATGTGCCCAGCACTGGGGGTCTCTGGGGGTGGGGCTGAGGGTTCACCTGCCTCAGGTCCCCAGTGTGGAGGGTCTCTGGGGGCAGGGCTGGGGACTGACCCGCCCATGTTCTCAGTGCTGGGCCACTTGGGGAGCAGCATGTCTCATCTACCTACGTCTTCAGTTCTGGGGTGTTCCGGGACAGTGTTGGGCTGCTCTTGGGGGACTGTGGCTCGCTGGCTCGTGTTCTCAGAGTTGGGCTGCTCCTGTGTATGGCCACCTCCTCTTTGTCTCTCCTCATCGCACTCATTGCGGTAGCAGAGGCTCATGGCCCACCCCTTGAATCCATCATCATTGTAGGTGCAGGTCTGGATTGACTTGGGCTTCATCGTGTTCCAGAATGGATTGGTTTCAATGGTGGTCTATAGTCGCTGTTTTCACAAGGATCTGTTGTCTCTTTGCTGTTGGTCTCCAGGAGTCACAGTGTAGGCATGGCCCTGCATAGATGACGCCTTTGCCTCTGCTCTCCACTTACCAGGTGAAATGCATGGAGTTGTGTTTAGCCCCCTGCTCTGTCCATTGCCTCATACTCCACTGCTTTTCAGCTCTCTTTTTTTTGTTGTTGTTGAGTTTTGGCTGCCCTAGTTTTCTTGTTAAGAAGTAGTCTTTCTGCTGGTCGAGTTCTGAGTTTCAGAGTGCCGGCAACATGCTGACTCACTTTATCTCACTCACCCATGTTCTCATTTTTGGGTGGCTCTGGGGGTCATGCCATATCTGTCCATGTCCTCAGTGCTGGGGTAATATAGCTGTGGGTGTAGCTCTGAGGTAGAATGCCCTGGGGTTCAGCATGCAGTATCAAAAAAAGAGAAAAGGAAAGAGAGAGAAAGAAAGAAGTGAGGAAGAGAAGGAGGGAGGAATGGGAAGAAAAGGGAAGGAAAAGAGGGAAGGAAATAAGGAAGGAGGGGATTGAAAATGGCAGAATTTGAGTTTGGGTTAACAAGATGAAATGAAAAAAAAACCTATCTTGGAGAATGTCCTTAGAACTCATGCCCTTCCAAACAAACATTTTAAAAAATAAATTTCAGACACATATCCAACATATTGGGTTACCTATGATCATAGATGAGAAAGGAAAATAGATAACAAGGGAGAATCTACAGGGAGTTGCAAGACCTTAGTTTTCCTGGGAACAGCTGATACCCTGGGACCTAGCCTCATGATCTGTCACAATGAGCACTCCACACTGAGCATGGCCTGGAATATGAATTACCATCTACTCCACACCATAGACCAGGGCAGTAACATGTACTATTTGAATTAACCTTCAAATACTCAAAATTTGTTTCACTGTGCCCCTTTCCTAATGAGTTTGAGCAATGGCCAGAATCACACTGTATGCGGAGAAGCCATGAAGAGGCTGTGAGGCATGTGACCCCTGAAGTCCTCAGCTTTTGCAAGTGTCCAAAGGTGGCAAACCTAGCTGTCAGATCAGAGTATCCAGATGTTATGGGTAGACAAAATCAAACCTGGAAAGGGGACTAAATACTAAATTGTGGGGCCTGCTAGGTCTACCTGCTCCAGGGCAGGATTCTGTTCCCTCTCCAAACATTGCCAGAAATGGAAGCACGGGAGTAAAATTGGTTTCCTGCCTCCATCCTCAGCATGTGCAACCAGCAGGTGTGCACACACAGTAGATTGCTGTCCCCCAGTTGCAAGACACATCCACCCACATGCACAAGTACTCTAGAGAGGCGTGAGGGGCAGTGGTAGTGCTAGGGGCCAGTGGGGAGAGGATGGGAACAGAATTGATGGGGGAAGAAGAGGATGGGAGCAGTGTATCACCATCATTGCAAAATTAGGAAGTTACATTTTAAAATTATTTCTTGAAATATAATTCACGTAACATAAAATCCATAGTCTAAATCATTTGTCTGCACTGCCAAACCTTCCACAATTTCTTCTCTAACAAGAATCATCCCAAACACAATCACTGAAAAAAATGGTATTTTATAATAAGCACTGGAACCTTAATTGGAATAGGTCTATAAATGAAATATTTATGTATGAGGTCCTAACTATGAGCTTGTCTTTCTCTGGGCTCATGACATCTTTCTTTACACACCATCTATGCACTGGCACTAGCACAAGCCCCAGATAGAGCAATCTAGACATCTCTGAAAGCTTACCATCAAGGAAAATGATGAAAACCATAGATTTCCTTCCCCAAACTGAGTCAGTCTTTGATAAGTCAGTAGCAATTCAGATCTGACTCACTTTATCACAGTCAAAAGTTAGTAAAAAAAAAAAAGCACTCACCAAGACATGGAAGGCCACGGCCATGGGGATCAGTTTGGGATGAGTGCAGATGCTGTCCTTACACTTCGGTGCTTGCTGCAACTCACCACAGTGCCTTTCTCACAGGCCTCCTTTCATATTCTCTACAAGTCCATCAGGTCATGTACACAGTGCTTCCTAATAAACACTCATCTAGAGAAGCATGAATGTATCTTCCAATGTTGAAGTCCCTAGAATTATCACACACACACACACACACACACACACACACACACACACATACACACACACACACAAAGAATAGAAAACCCAGGGCCTTTAAAAGCAATGGGAAATCAAGAAGCATACTTAGAATGACAAAAATGAATGAGAGGATATGACAGAAAAAAAGTGAAATGTAATGTACAAGTTATAAATTTTCCCATTAATTAATTTAAAACCATTGAGATGAACTCCCTAACATAAGAGTCTGGAAAATGTAGGACAATTTCATAAGAAACATTGAGATAATCTAACGTAAGAGCCCTGGGAGAGTGGGTCTCTCATGTGTGTCTGCATGATTTTCCCTTACCAGAGATCATCCATTTAGGTGCTCTTCTAACTCTCTTGGCATTCTCTCCACCCAATCCTCTCTCCACCCAATCCTGTCTTCTGCTTGGCAATATGACCTCCCATTGGCTCTCTCATATGTTTAAACTGTCTGTTTTGTGACATCATTCTTCCACCAAACCTACTACCACCTGGTAGAATCTTGGCATTTTCATGGAGGTTTCTATAGACAAATTTGGAAAACAGTGACCAGTGACTGACAAGTAACCAGTGACCTTCATATATGTGCTCTTTGGCTTCAGCCAATCAGACATCCTCACCCCTTGGACATGCAATAGATGTTACCTCTTCTCTGAACTAAATCAGGAGAGGAAACATTTTAAGGTTTTTTAATTAGCCTTCTTCTCCCCCTCACTAAATTTAATAGGACAGTCAAAACAGCTTGGAATAATGAGGAAAAGTTGTAAACTAGAAATTTAGAGACCTAAGTGCATTTTTGACATATACTAAATATGTGACTTTCAACTGATGGTTTATACTCTCACAATATCTGTTTCCATGTCTGTAACAGGGGGATAACTGACAGCCTGTTTTCTGTTCCCTTTCTTTTCTAATTTTGAGTCTTAAGGCACATGTGTATAAAAAATGAAATCAAAGAGTTGATGAGGATGCTTGTTATACAGAGAAAACCTAGGTGGGGTAGATGGTTCAACTGGAACAGTCTCCCTCTACTAATATTTCCACTTTGGTATTTCAAATTTAGAGCTGTTCAAAAAGTAATATGAACATATTTCACAGTTTTCTCACTAAAACTGGTGAAAAGAGAAATAAGGGGAGAAGAATAAGAGGGCTATGCTATAAGGAGGCAAATATTCCAGGAGAAGGAAATTTGGCACTGTTTATGTTCAGCACAGGTCCACAAGGACTGACTGGAATGAGAAAATGTAGAAATGAGGCAGGAGAAAATTGAAGAATGAAAAAGTTGGATTGGCCCAAGCATTGGAAAGTCCAGTCCCACTCAAACCACTGGAATACAAACAGTAACTGTCATTGGTGCTGAGAATGCTGGGTGACCAAAAACTGTGAGCACCGAGACACTCATAGGGCATGGAATTAGCATAAAGGGAGGCACAAGGCCCTAGACGCTCATCTCCAATGCTGACCAGCACCCCAATACCCCACTGACATGTTCTTTGTGTATAGATGAGTGTCATGAGTTAGGAACCGATTAAGTCACTGTTCATGATGATGTCCAAGATAATCAACTTGCTTATCTCTAAGAAAGCTCATGAGGGTGCTTCAGTGAGATGCTCCTCCTGATCACACACCATGGGAATGGGGCATGGGGGAGGGGGAGCAAATATTCATTTTATTTGGTTAATGCTTATTAATACATTCCATGTGACAGATGCTGAAAATACAGACATGAATAAGAAAACTAAAAAGAAAAGTTGGATTGGGTAGAAACATTTTTCAGAAAAAGAGGTAGTTTGGGATGGAATGTTGAAAAGAACCAAAGATTTATTTGTTTTAAACAGAGAAAGAATATGGAGACAAATCTACTCAGAGCAGGGCAAAATGAGCTCAACTGGACAGGAAACTAAGGGTAGAAATTGGGTACCACTAGGAAAAGTAGCTCATCAGAAAACTTATTATGTTGTTTTTTTTTTCTGGTGCTTCTTTGAACACAGATGAAATGTGATTCTGAATATGTACATTTTATTTTATTTTTTTGTGATACTGGGGATTGAAGCCAGGAGTATTCTACCTCCAAGCCACACCCCCAGCCCTTTTGATTTTTGTTTGGAAACAGGGTCTCTCTGGGTTACTAAGGGTCTCACTATGTTGCCTCAAACCTGAGATATGCCTGTCTCAGCTTCCCATGTACTAGGATTACTGGAATGTGCCAAAACAGCTAGCTTGACTATTTACATTTTAGAAATGATTCTTCCTATTAACATGCTAGGGAAAGTGGTTAAAAGAAGGGCACATTATACTATCTCACCTGATTTTTAAACTATTTTTTTAAAAAGTGATGAGTCCTCACTTGCATCAGGACAGATTTCTTTGTGTTATGAGTAATTTTCAAGTAGAAGCTGCTTTTCTTCTTTACATTTTTCTTCCTAAATCAGAGTACATAATAATAGTCATAAACATTTTTAGCCCTAAGAATCAAAAGAAAGACCTACATAAGAATAAGTATTTTAAGTTTTACTACATTAAAAACATTTTTTGAGGTTTATGGTCTAGCTTAACACATGGAAGACCCTGGTTCCAATTCCCAGTGACAATAAACACCATGAACATTTTTTGGGTGCTGTACAGATAACTCAATAGTAGAGTGCATTATACCATGCACACAAGGTCCTATGTTTCATCCACAGCACCAAATAAAAATTTCCTTTTTTTGGAAGACTGCATGTCAGTGTTGATGATGTTTTCAGGAGTTAACTGTTGACATTTTCTGAATATTGAGTATGATTATAAAGTAAGTTTGAGAATGTACAAGTTTCATGATCCTTTTAAAGCGTTTTCTGCTTTTCATGTGACTATATTAATTAAAATATCTATCTAGTAAAATTAATATCTGTTGCCTGCATGGGTAATACTTAGAGAAATAGGAATGAGAAAGTAATGTAATTCCTTTTTACTTATAGTTTTGCTCTCCACTCTCAGTTTTTTAACTTTCTTTTTTCTTTTATTTTGCTTTATTTTTGGCTTTTGAGGTTTTTTTGGTATTGAGAATAAAAATAATGGGAATTCTACCTCTGAGCTACACCCCCAGCCCTTTTTACTTTTTGTTTCTAAAATAAGGTCTCACTTGGTTGCTGACTCTTACTAAATTTTGAGGGTGGCCTCAGGAATGCCTCATAATTCCAACCTTTGTTTTGTTTCTTTTGTAGACAATCTCCCTGTATTGTCCATCATGTCTCAAACTCTTGGGTTTAGCCATCCTACTGCCTCTGGCTCTGCAGAATTGAACTATAAGTATACTACTCAACACACCCATCTTCATAGTAGGATTTTTTCCAGTTCTGGGAATTGATACAAGGGGTGCTAAATCATTGACCTACATCCCAGACCCCATATTTTGTGATACTGAGGATGAAGGCATTCTACCTCTTTAGTCACCCTGACATCCTCTGGCATCATCCGATCACCTCCTGTACTGGCAATTGATGTTACCTCTTCTCTGACCATGTCAGGTGAGGAAAGAAAGTTTTTAAAGTTTATCATTAGGCCCCAGCCCCCTAAATTTAGTAGTTGAGTCAAAACAGCTTGGAATTATGGGGAAAAGTATTAAACTGGAAATCTAGAGCCTAATTTTATTTTTTGCTTTTACATTTACTAGGTATGTGATTTTGGACAAGTCCTTTACTCTCTCACAAAATCTGTTTCCTTGTCAGCTTCATGAGGATAACTGACAGCCTATTTTCAGTCTCATTATTCACTGTTTTAGAGTTTTTTGTCCTATGCATACAGAAAATGAAATCAGAGTTTTTTAAGGTGTTTGTTTCAACAGAAACAGGCAAAATCTAGATGCGGTGGAAAAGTATCCATATAGACCAGGATGTTTCATCTGTAATAGTCTCCTTCCACTAATATTTCAATTTTATTATTTCAAATTTGGGTCTGTTCAAAAATTATTATTGACATATTTCAGAATTTTCTTTCCTATCCAGGTTAAAAGTTGGCAGAAAATAAGAGTGCTGGGTTAGAAAGAGGCAGTTATTCTAGGAGAAGGAATTTGACACTGTTTGTGTTAAGCACAGGTTCAAAGGAACTAAGAGGAGGGAGAAAATGGAGAAATGATGGAGGAGAAATCATAATAATGAAAGATATGGGAAACAGATGTTCTCCAGAAAAAAATGTAGTTTTGGACATAATATTGAAGAGAACTAAATATTTTAAAATAACACAGAAAGAGCATAGACTCCACTGTACACAGAGAGGTTAAAAATGAGGTGGGCTAGACAGGAAACAGGCTAGAACTTTAATACTACTAGGAAAACAAGTGTATCTGAAAGACTTTAAGCAGTTTGCTTTTGAATACAGATGAAAATGTACTCTTTGAAACTGTACATTTTGTTTTACTTTACTTACTTTTTCTAGTTCTGTGGCATTCTACCTCTGAGCTACACCTCCATTCCTTTTATATTTTTGTTTGGAAACAGGGTCTCCCTAGGTTGCTGAGATTCTTGCCACATTGCTGAGGATGGCCTTGAATCTGCTATCTTCATGACTCACCCTCTCAAGTACTGGGATTACAGGAATGCCATCACAACTGGCTGATTTTGTACATTTTATAAATGATTCCTCCTATAATCATGCTGAGGAAAGTGGTTTTAGAGAATGGTAGGGACACAGAATTTTCATTGTACTATTTCATCAGATTTTAAAACTACAGGTTCTTTGAGTGATCCATTGAACCTTTTTTTTTTGTGAAACTCTATTCCTGCAGGTGGCCAGGAAATTTAGTCACTGGACAGTATGAGTTATGCAGTATTGCTGAGTTGGACTATAGAGCAATAGATCATCAATATACTGGAGAACAATGCTGAGATTTATGTTACATCTTTTCTGGTCTGATTGAAGGGCCTGGCTAGAGAAATGGGAACTGTTGTGGAAGCCTCCATGGAAGACTGTCCAGGTAAGTTGTTGGGCATATCAGGTGTTGGGATCTGTCCAGGTAAAGGCAAATAATTGTGCTGAGGATGGGTATGGAGGAATAGTAAAGAAGACATCCTTTAAGTCTAACACCAAGAAAAAAGTGGTGGGTGGAGGGATGCGGGATAAGAGAGTCTATAGGTTAGGCACTACTGGGTGGGTGGGAATTATGGCTTTATTTATATGTCAGAGTTCCTGCACTAAACAAAAGGAGCCATAAGGTTTTTGTAAGGAAGGATGGGGTATTGAGGGGAGAATCAGTAGTGATTAGGGATTAGGAGTTGGGCAGATAGAAGGTGGGAAATAATATGCTGGAGCCCTCATAGACTGGCTGAGGTTAATGTGTATTGAGGAACGGTGATGGAGTTAGAAGGATCTCTCAATGAGATTTTTATTGGTGTATGGTGAATTACTATTTGGGGGGATTTTGTATCCCATATTTGTGGATTTATTTGGGCATGGATGTTTTGGGGAATGCTGTTTCCCACTTGTTTTAGTGGGGTAGATAAGTGTAAAATGAAATAGGGGTGGCTCTTTGTAAAGCTATTTAGTCACATGGTCATACCCAATTTGTGAAGTAAGTCACTGCCCATAAGGGGAATAGGACATTGTGTAATCACCAGGAAGGAATTGAGAAGAGAGGTGTTACTGAAATGACAAAATAGGGGTGGAGTCTTTTGGGGTTTTTCTGGGATTCCTTTTACTCTAACAACAGAGATGAAGGGAGGAAGCAAAGGTCCAGAGAATTCTGTTAAACATGTAAACTCACTCCAGTACCCAGAAGAAAGGAGATAATCTTACCAGATGCTGTCCCTTTTACCAGGGTTCTGTGGGCTCGCCAGTGGTGGGGGCAGTGGACTCTGGGCCCCATGAGTCAGAAGCTGATAAGGCTATCATAGAAGAGAGATCCTGAGGTCATGGCCTCAGGGCCTGAGTGTGGGATGTACTCAATCGAGGAAGGTGTCCTCATTGAGGGTATTCCCACTTCCAGTGGCTCCCTCATCCACACATTGGACAAAGCCCTTTCAGTGACAGGTGGATCAGGGCATTCCTTAGATCAATGTCTGCTTTTTCCAGAACTGAAACAGCTGCCTGGGGGGGACCTGTAAGAGGAAGGCCTCTCACAAGGTTAGTCACCCAAAGGGGACCCATCTGATGAAGGCCTCTCCAGTCTTTGGACTGTGGAAGCAAACATCTGATATTTTAGGCCAATTGCCTTTCTTTTTGGTTTCTCTGTTCCTCTTCTCTGTTGTTGAAGACTTTAAAGGCTGTCTTCATGAGAACCTCTTGGGCAGTCTAAGGACCACCTTTTATCTGCTATAACTTTATTCCAATATTGGGATCAGATTGTGAAATAAAAGATAGATGTAAAAAGGTCTTCCCTCCTCTGAATTGGGGGTCCATATTGGTATATTTAAGCATTGCTTTCCAGAGATGGGACAAAAAGACAGCAGGATTTTCAGTAGGCTCCTGTGTGACTTCTCTAAGCTTGTCATAATTTACTGCTTTATGAGCATTCTTATCTATTCCTGGCAAAAGGCAGGAAATCATGTGATTTCTACAGTTTAGGAAGTCATCACCCTATTGGAACATCCAATTAGGACATGTTGTAGGAACAGCCTTGGCCCCACCAGGTAAGTTTCAGGGACCTTTTGATGAAGATTATTTGTGTGTACTACTGCAGCCTGCCAGATGAGCTCCTTTTCTTCAGGGGTAAGGGTAGAAGAAAGAATGATTTGAATATCATCCCAGGTTGAATAATATTGTTGAGATACCCAAAGGAAGTCCCGATGAAATTTACAGGGTCCTCAGAGAATGATATCAGTCACACCTCTATTCTAGAGAGGTCATTCATGGAGAATGGCACATGAACACCAAAGGTTCCCTGAGGCCCCATGACCTCGCACAAAGGAGGATGGCACGGGAGCGAGTGAGAGGAGGAGAGAAAGAGGAAGGGTTATTTGTGGTTTGGGCAGCAGTGGCTGCAGGAGGTGGGGTGGCAGGTGCCATGAGGGAAGGGGCCACAGCAAAATACTGCACAGCAGTTGCAAGGGGCAGGGCCACGACAGCTGCAGAAAGCATCATGCTGGGTGTGTCTTTAGTTAGTACAGCCCTCAGCCTTTTAATCCATGCTGAAATAGGCCAACCTGGAGCCTTACTAGGCAAGGACCAAATTTATAATGTTATTGTTACAGCCCAAACATGTTATAATTTTCGTTATAATGATGCCCATCATAATTGGGGGATTCGGAAACTGGTTAGTTCCCTTAATAATTGGAGCCCCCATATAGCATTCCCTCGGATAAACAATATGAGCTTTGACTTCTTCCCCCTCCTTTTCTTCTTCTCCTTGCATCTTGTATAGTTGAGGCCAGAGCAGGGACAGGCTGAACAGTATATCCACACGTTGCAAGAAATTTAGCTCATGCAGGAACCTTCGTTGATCTTACTATTTTCTCACTCCATCTTGCAGGGGTTTCTTCAACTTTAGGTGCTAGTAATTTTATCACAACAATTATCATCACAAAACCCTCTGAAATATCCCAATATCAAACACCCTTACTGCTAATTACCGCTGTAGTACTTCTATTATCTCTCCTAGAGAGATACTGTAGTACTTCTATTATCTCTCCCAGTTTTGACAGCAGGAATTACTATATTATTAATAGATCACACCCTCAATATCACTTTATTTGACCCTGCCATAGGAGACCCTATCTTATATGACCACTTATTCTGATCTTTTGGTTATCCAGAAATTTATATCCTAATCTTACCAGGCTTTGGTACTATTTCCTAAATTGTCACATACTATTCAGGTAAAAAGATCCTTTCATGTATAGTCTGAGCTATAATATCAGTTTCTTAGGTTTTATCATATGAGTTCACCACGTTTACTATAGGATTAGATGTAGATACTCGAGCATATTTTACATCAGCTACCATAATTATTGCTATTCCTTCTGGAGTAAGTCTTCAGCTATATTTACTGTTGGAGGTTTGACAGGTATTGTTTTAGCCAACTGTTCTGACATTGTTCTCTTCTCCATGATACATATTATGTAGTTGCCCATTTCCATTATGTACTGTCTATAGGAGCTATATTTGCAATTATAGGGGACTTCTTCCACTGATTTCCATTGTTTTGAGGTTTTACTCTTGCCCTTACTTGGGCTAAAATCCATTTTATAGTTATGTTCATTGGAGTAAACCTAACTTTCTTTCCTCAACATTTTCTTGGCCTATCAGGCATGCCACAATGATATTCAGATTAACCTGATGCCTATTCTACATGAAATACTGTATCTTCAATAGGAATTTTTATTTCCCTCACAGTAGTAATAATTATAGTTTTCATAGTTTGATATGCTTTTGCTTCAAAATGAGAAGTTATAACAGTTCAACTATCTTCTTAACACTTAGTGACTTCACAAATGTCCCTCCCATACCATACATTTGAAGAGCCCACTTATGTTAAAGCATAATCAAGAAAGGAAGGAATTGAAGCCCCTGAACTGAGTTTCAAGCCAGCCATATAACCATTATAATCTTTCTTTATAAGTAAGATATTAATAAAACTATTACATACCTTTGTTGAAGTTAATTTACAGACTCTTACCCCTGTATATCTTATATGGCCTACCTGTTTGAATTAGGTTTCCAAAATGCAATATCACAAATTATAGAAGAGCTACTTCATTTCCATGACCACACTTTTATAATAATATTCCTCATTAGCTTTTAATCCTCTATATTATTTCTCTCATATTAACAACAAAACTAACCCACACAAGCACAATAGATGCACAAGAAGTAGAAACCATCTGAACCATTCTTCCTGCTATTATCCTTATTTTAATTGCCCTCCCAAGCCGGGCATGGTGGCGCACGCTTGTAATCCCAGTACTTTGGGAGGCGGAGACCGGAGGATCCGGGTTCGCGGCCAGCCTCAGCTCTCTCGCTCTCTCTCTCCCTGTCTCTCTCTCTCTCTCTCTCTTTCTCTCCTTAGTGAGGCCCTCTGCAACTTCGTGAGATCCGGTTTCAAAATAAAGTATAAAAAATAGGGCCGGGGGCATAGCGCGGAGGTAGAACGCCCCTGCGTTCAACCCCCGGTACCGCAAAAAAAAAAAAAAAAAATATATATATAATTGCCCTCCCATCTCTACAAATTCTCTATATAATAGATGAAATTAATAATCCAAATGTAACTATTAAAACAATAGGGCACCAATGATACTGAAGCTACAAATATACAAATAACAAAGACCTAAAATTTGACTCTTACATATTTCCTACAACAGACTTAGCACCAGGAGAAATACAACTACTAGAAATTGATAATAGAATAGTATTACTGATAGAAATACCTGTACTCATGTTAATTTCATCTGAATATGTATTACACTCATGACCCATCCCTCTCTAGGACTAAAAACAGATGTAATTACAGGCCACCTAAACCAAACCACTCTAACATCAACATGTCCTGGCTTACACTATGGCCAATGATCAGCAATCTGTAGATCAAATCACAGCTTTATGCCTATTGTTCTTGAACTAGTCCCACTAAAATATTTTGAAAAATGATCTTTGTCTATAATTTAATGTCATTATGAACCTAAACTAGCATTAACCTTTTAAGTTAAAGACAGAATTATCAAATTCTCCATAATGAAATGTCACAGCTAGATACATCTACATGATTTATTACTATTCTATCAACAATCCAAACATTATTTATAATTTTCACCTTAAACTTACAACACAAACATTTCCATCTAATATGATACCTAAAGATTTTAAAACACTAAAACATAATTGCCCTTGAGAGAAAAATGAATGAAAATCTATTTGCCTCTTCTATAACACCAACACCTTTGGGTCTCCCCATCATAATTCTTACCATTATATTTCCAAACATTTTGTTTCCTTCATCCAGTCATCAACAATTTCCTAGTTTAATTTCAACTATGACTCATACAACTAATTCTTCAACAAATAAGAATACATAATAACAAAGGATGGACATGATCTCTTATACTAATTTTACTGTGTCAACTAACCTCCTAGGCCTCCTACCACACACATTCACCCCAACCACTCAACTATCAATAAATTTAGGTATAACAATTCCATTCTGAGTAGGCAATGTCATTACTGGATTTCACCACAAAACTGAAGCTTCACTAGCCTATTGTTTACCACAAGGAACACCAATTCCCCTAATTCCTATACTTATCATTATTGAAACAATTAGTTTGTTTATTCAACCTATAGCCCTATCAGTTCAACTAGCAGCTAATATTACAGGAGGACATTTACTGATATGGTTAATTGGAGTTGCAATCCCAGTCTTAACATCTATTAGACCCCCAACTGCTATAATTACATTTATTATCCTTATTTTACTTACAATCCTAGAATTTGCCATCGCCTTAATTCAAGTTTACATTTTTACCATTTTAGTTAGTCTTTATTTACATGATAATACTTAATGATCCACCAAACTCAGGCCTACCATATAGTTAATCCCAGCCCTTGACTGCTAACAGGAGCCCTATCAGCACTTCTCCTAATATCCAGCCTAGCAATATGATTTCACCTTAACTCATCCACCCTCTTACTTGTAGGACTTACAGCCAACTCCCTAACAATGTATCAATGATGATGTGATATTGCTCATGAAGGAAATTTCCAAGGACATCATACAACAATTGTACAAAAGGGGTTGCTATATGAAATGATTCTCTTTATTGTATCTGAAATTTTCTTTTTCACTGGGTTTTTATGAGCTTTCTATCACTCTAGCCTAGCCCCCCACTCCTAAATTAGGAGGATGCTGACCACCAACAGGAATTTACCCCTTAACCCCCTAGAAGTGCCCTCATTAAATACTACTGTTCTACTAGCATCTGGAGTCTCAATTACTTGAGCACACCAGAGTTTAATAGAAGGTGATTGAAATCATATAACTAAAGCTCTCTCTATTACTATTTTACTGGGCCTATATTTTACTATCCTTCAAGCCTCAGAATACCTAGAAACATCTTTTACTATCTCAGATGGAGTTTATGGATCAACATTCTTCATAGCCCCAGGCTTCCATGGCCTGTACCTAATCATCAGTTCTACTTTACTTGCCATATGTCTAATGCAACAACTAAATTTTCACTTTACATCTAATCATCATTTCAAATTTGAAGCCGCTGCCTGATACTGATATTTCATTGATGTAGTGACTATTCCTGTACATATTTATTTGTTCATGAGTCTCATACTCTCTTAGTATCAACTAGTAAAACTGACTCCCAATCAGTTAGTTTCAGTATAATCTGAGATTAGTTAATATAATATTTACTATTTTAATTAATGTAACACTTTCAACTATTCTAATTATTATTGCATTTTGATTACCTCAATTAAATATTTATACTGAAAAGTCAAGCCCCTATGAATGTGAATTTTATCCATTAGGCTCAGCCCACCTACCATTTTCAATAAAATTTTTTCTAGTCACAATTACTTTCCTTCTATTTGATCTAGAAATCACCCTTCCTCTTTCATTACCATGAGCCTCCCCAATTAATAATCTTTCACTTATACTAATAATTGCTCTTATCCTAATCTCTATTTCAGCTTTAGGCCTAGCATATTAATGAATTCAGAAGGGGTTAGATTGAGTTGAATATCATAATTAGCTTAATTTAAAACAAATGATTTTGACTCATTAAATTATAATTTATTTTATAATTACCAACATGCCGCTTGTCTTCTTCAATGTATTCTCTGCGTATTTCCTATCTCTTTGACATGTATTAATATTGATCTCACTGAATATTTTCCCACCTATGTTTAGAAGGTAGAATACATTGTACATTCATTATCAATTCCACAATTATCCTTAATGTACTTCTCATTATCATTTATTATAACCATCATTATATTAGTATTCTTGGCCTGCACAGCAGCAATTGGCTTAGCTCTTTTAGTCATAGTATCCAACTCTTATGGCCTAGACTATGTACAAAATTTATATGTACTCCAATGCTAAAAATTGTCATTCCCACCATCTTATTAGTTCCTATTACATGATACACAAAACATTCACTCATTTGAACTAACATTACATCATTATACAACCTATTCATCAGCTTAGTCAGCCTATTTCTCCTAAATTAACTTAGTGAAAATAGCTTAAACTTTTCACTTGTATTGTTCTCAGACTATCTACTCCCCTTCTAATCCTTACTACCTGAATTAGCAAGCTAAAACCACCTTCTGAAAGAAATACCATATGGAAAAAACTATTTATTACTATCCTAATTTCTCTTCAAACTTTTCTCATTATAACATTCTCAGCCACAGAGTTACTTTTGTTTTATATTTTATTTGAAGCCACACTAATCCCTACTGTAATTATTACTCAATGGGGAAACCAAACTCTGCACCTTAAACTTTAACACTAATTACTCCATATTACCACCCTGAGCACTACAAGGCCATAAACTCCACTAAGAATGTTTGGCTTAAGGCAGGGTCACCGTGAACTTTGCTAACACTGCATAATGCTTAACCTTGGCTTCTGTATCCCTGCTGCTTTGCTTACACAGATGTAGAAAATCCAAGCAATATCAAAGGTAAGGTAAACATATGTTGTTTGGTCTCAAGTGAGTTGTTTTCCATCACTCTGATATTATGTGGACTTGAACTTTTGATCCTGTAAAACTTTACTTTTTCCTATATAAGCAGCCATCAATAGAGACGGGGTTGCACTCACCAGGGGTTTAGCTTGACCAGTCATAAAATAAAGACCTCAAAATTGGATTTTTTGGATTTAGTGGTGTCTCTGTGGGATCCCTCATTACATTTTTGAAGGCCACAGCGAGATTTGCAGAGACCCAGGCGAGTGGAGAGGCCCAGTGGGCTCTGGCCTGGAGGTTGTGCCTGCAGCATGGTTCTAGGGAAGGTGCCCCCTGAGATGTTCCAGGACCCCAGAACTGAAACTGGAGGTGGACCTGATAGGCTGTTGAACTTCTGGGGGCTCTGAGAGAAGGAGGTCTTTTGGTTTCCTCCAGAGGAAAGTAAGGAGCGCTCCATGGTAGGACAATCTGGGGAGGCAGGACATGGCTGTCAATCCAGTGTCCAGGGGGGATGGTGACAAGTGAGATGTCACTCACCCCTAAAGGTTACAGGTGTGTGAATGATGAGTGGCCACAAACTCTTTGTCTGTCTGTATGTTTGTATGTATATCGGTATGAGGAGTGAGATGTCACTCCCCCCTAAAGGTTACAGGTGTGTGAATGATGAGTGGCCACAAACTCTTTGTCTGTCTGTATGTTTGTATGTATATCAGTATGAGGAGTGTATAGACTGATGAGTTGTCTCTGTCCTAGAGTGAATGGTCTCACAGCCAGAGTCCTTAAGACTCTGAGGAAGGCTATGAGATCCAAGTGGGCAGACCTTGGTAAGACTGGTGAAAGCTCTTGCCCCATGGAGACATATGATCTAGGTTGGTACTGAAACATAGAAAGTAAGTTGCAAGCCATGTTAGCTGGGTCACTGTGGTTAAGTCTCTACTGGACAGTCTGTGAGCACTAGTTGTTTGTCTGTTGGTCTTTGTGTATCTGTCCTAAATGTCAACTGCTTGGTGTTCTAATCTGTGGTTTCTTAGTATTTATTTCTTGTTGGTTTTTGTTCTATCTCTGGGTCTAGAAGCTGCCAGTCCGAGGGACTGGAGTTTGGGAGAACATATCTTTCCAAATTTCACTTTCATTGCTATCTGCCTCTTTTTCTTCAGCATTTTCTGTGGTTTGTCATGATGGGGGGAGCCAGTAGTGCAAAGACCCCCCCCCTGGGTTGTATGCTTAAAATTCCAAGGATAGGTACATTGAAGGTGCAGAATTTGTGGTCAACCTTTGTCCGGGGAGGCTCCAAACCTTGTGTGAATTAGATTGGCCTGGTTTCAATGTTGGGTGGCCATCAGGGATTCACTGGACAAGGAAAACATGACATCTGAATGGCTAGTTGTGTCTAAAAGCCCTGGCCCCCCATCTACTAAAATGTTTTTGGTTTCTTTACTCCATCTTTAAATGTTTTATTTATGTGTATGTGTGTAACATTCCTGTCCTTCACTTTCATAGATCAAAAGAGCAGTGCACTGTCCTTAGAGGAGTGGTGAAAATCTCAAAAACCTAAATGCTAAATGGGAGCTCTCATTGTTAAACATTAGTGCATTTCCCTAACTGGGGGGGGGGCCTCAGGACAGGCATTAGGCAGGGCAAACCAAAAAGGCCAGCATTCCTGTTTAAGGCAGTGCCTGCAATACAGCCCTGTGTGACTACAGGCTTCTAGGGTAGGTGAAGGGGACTGCGGGAAGCTGAGTCATGCTGTGCAGCCACAGCTGCAGCTGAGAGCATGAGATCTATGTTAGAAAAGGCTAAAAAGAGCTAATAAAGGCTCCAGGGGCAGCTGTAGAATTACTTAATTCTCTGTGGCTGTACAGATGCAGCTATGTGAGTAGAGGAGCATCTGGATTAATTAAATAGATCTCTGGGCTAAAACCTCAGACCAAAAGTTCTGGCTGCAACTAAAAAGTCACTAGCTAACTTTACATTGGAATGGCTATAGAAGCATGCTCCCCAATCTCCAAAAACATAGAGCTAATTAAAAAGAGGACATCTTGGATCACCTGGGCTCTCTAAAAATCTGAGAGAGCCACCATTGGTCAGTTTTTTGCTATGGGGATGATGGTGTGACTAAAAGAAACAAACCCTGGACACGCTGCCAGCTGAGAAGCCAGAGACTTGTTGTAAGTTCACTGCAGATCAGCAGAGACAGAAGCAAGCAGTGGCTCACTCCACACTCAAGAACAGCGGTGGTGACAGCGGCTGCAGCAGCGCCATCTTGGCAGGACTTGGCAGGTGGCAACCAACATTGTGGCTCCTGAACAAGTCCAGCGGAGATGCCAGCGACCTGCTGTGAAACCAGCAGCTGCAGAATAGCAGCAGTGAAGGCAAGCAGCGACTCGCTCCACACGCGACACAGACCCCAACTGCTGCGTCGGCAGAAGCTGCAGCAGCGCCATCTTGATCAGACCATGCTGACAGCAACCGGCAGTACGGCTTCTGCAGGCCACCAACAAGGAAGCCAGGGAGATCTTCTAAAACCAGCACTGCAGAACATCAGCGATAGTTGCGAGCAGCAGTTCGATCCACACTCGGCAGAGCTCCCAAGGCCCGGAGGCCTGACCAGAGCCTGCAGCAGCGACTGAACCCCCCCCCCAGAGATTAAGAGCAGCGCTCAAGGAGATTGTAAGTCAAAGAGCCACCCCAGGGGGAGACCACCCAGCATGGCCACAGAGACTCGCAGGGTCTGGGACAGTGCGGATTGTCCCGGCAGAGGTGGGAGTGGGGCCTGCTGTGGGACGTGGTAGACATGTGTGGATAAGCAGACAGTCCCTGTTGACATTTAAGTGGGACAGACTTGCAGCCTGTGGGTCGCAGCACCCTTGTAGAGTCCCTGGGGAGCACCACAGGACATACAGCTCTGGTACCCAGGGAAAATTGGACCAAACTAGCCCTATCTGTGGAAAACGTGGAGTTCTGTATTTGCACAGAATCGGGGCAAGGCAACACCCGCTGCTTCTGTAGGCAAAGAGAGACACAAGCCCAGGGCCCCCTGCTGGTGACACCTGCCAGGTGTAGATAGAGAAAGACATAGGGACAGCCCAAGTGGAGACCGCGGAGACCCATGCTTGCAGTGAGAAGGGCAATAATGACACTGGTCACTTGCACAGGTAGTGAGAGGCACCAGGCAAGGGTCCCAATCACTGAAGGAGACCAAGAATTGGGCCTGCAAATGGACATTATACTGAGCAAGTGAGAATAACCATTCAGGAAAGGATATTCACCTTAAAGGCTTACCTAGTAGCAACTATCTACCTCCAGAATAATAAACCACAAAGGGAGAGAGATTAGACACAGGAAACCTACAGAGTGAGAGAGAGAGAACTACCCAAAGCAACAAAGGTATAAACATAAGAAACCTGAAATCAAGAAAAGGAAGAATAGCAAAGAAACAAAGAGCCCCCCTCATCCCACAAAAGCAACCCGCCAACACAGAAGTGCAAAGATTGCCAGAAGAACAATTCAGAACTTCATTAGAGGAAATGATACAGGATTTCCGAAGAGAATTCAGAGAGAGCCTGATAGAAATGAAGGATCAAATAAGTAGGAATCAAAAAAAAAAGCTCTGAAGGAAGTGAATGATGCAATAATTGAAATGAAGGCATCAATACAGACCATCAACAATAGACTAGACCACATGGAAAACAGAATCTCACTCTTAGAAGATGACCTCTCCAAAAATGAACACATAGTATATAAATTAGAAAAAACAATTCGAAAGCAAGAATTGGGCATTGAAGAGATCTCAGCCAGTCTTAAAAGAGCAAACCTAAGAATAATAGGCATAGAAGAGGGATCAGAAGCTGAAACTAAAGGAATCAATAATCTATTCAGAGAAGTAATATTAGAAAATTTTCCAAACATAGAAAGAGAGGTCGATACATAGGTACAGGAAACGTATAGAACCCCCAATAGACAGGATCAGAGAAAAGGTTCACCACACCACATAATAATCAAACTGACTAATGTAGAGGCCATGGAGAGAATCTTGAAGGCAGCAAGAGCAAAAGAGCAAGTAACATTCAGAGACAAACTAATAAGAATCACTTCCAACCTTCCAAACCAAGTCATGAAAGCCAGGAGGGCCTGGAGCAACATATTCCAAACTCTAAAAGAAAACAACTTCCAGCCAAGATTTTTCTACCCAGCAAAGATATCTATCAAATTTGATGGAGAAATAAAAACCTTCCATGACAAACAGAAGCTGAAAGACTTTATTACTTCCAAATAAACACTAGATAAAATGCTCAAAGAAATTAATTACAAAGAAGAAATAATAAGGAAACACCAGAACCAGAGAAACAGTGATTCCAATCAAACAAACAATTAGGCAAAGAACAAACACTACCTTAAACAGAAATTAAAACTCAAAATCTTAGGAATGAAAACCCATCTCTCAATAATCATACTGAATATAAATGGCCTCAACTCCTCAATCAAAAGACATAAGGTGGCAAAATGGATTAAAAATCACAATCCATCTATATGCTGCCTGCAATAAACACACCTAACAAGTAAAGATACGCACAAACTAAAGGTGAAGGAATGGAGCAAGGTAATCCATGCTAATGGAACTCGAAAACAAGCAGGAGTAGCAACTACGATATAGACAAATTAGACTTCAAACCTAAACTTATCAAAAGAGACAAAGAAGGTCATTACTTACTGGTAAAAGGAAAATTCCAGCAAGAGGATATAACAATAGCCAACATTTATGCCCCAAACATAGGTGCAACCACTTTCATAAAAGAAACTCTTTGTGACATTAAATCACACATAGATCCCAATACCATAATATTGGGAGACTTCAACACACCTCTCACACCACTAGATCAGTCCTCAAGACCAAAGGGCAGTAAGGATGCCTCAGACCTAAGGAACACCATAAACCAAATGGACCTAGTAGACACATACAGAATATTCCACCCAACTACAGCTGAATTCACATTTTTTTCAACTGCTCATGGAACTTTCTCTAAAATTGACCTAGGCCACAAAGTGAGTACTAGCAAGTTAAAAAAATGTGACATAATCCCCTGCATCTTTTCAGACCATAATGGGATGAAACTAGAAATCAACTATAAGAAGACCAAGAGAAAAGTCATAAATACGTGGAGACTGCTCACCACACTGCTGAAGGAGGAATGGGTAAAAGAAGAAATAAGGGGAAAAATCAAGAAATTCCTAGAAACCAATGAAAACAGAGACAAAATATATCAAAATCTCTGGGACACCCTGAAGGCAGTAATGGATAACTATGACCTCAATAATGGTAAACTGTGACCCAATAGTGGCAAACAGTGCCCCAATAATGGTAAACTATGATTACAATAATGGAAAACTAACCGTAATAATGGCAAACTATGACCGAATAATTGTAAAGTATGAGTCAATAATGGTAAACTATGACTACAATAAGGGAAAACTATGACCTTAATAATGCAAACTATGACCAAATAATGGTAAATTGTGACTACAATAATGGATAAATATGACCTTAATAATGGTAAACTGTGATGTAATAATAGTAAACAATGACCCAAATATGGTAAACTATGACTACAATAATGGATAATTATGACTTCAATAATGGTAAACCATGACCTAATTATGGTAAACTATAATTATAAGAATGGAAGACTGTAGCCAGGCTTGGTGGCACACACTTGGAATCACAGTACTTGGAAGGCTAAGACCATAGGATATGAGTTCGCGGCTAGCCTCAGCTACTTAGTGAGGCCCTCTGCAACATAGTGAGACTCTGTTTCAAAACAAAGCATAAAAATAGTGCTGAAGATGTAGCTCAGAATTTGAATGCTCCTGGGTTCTATCCCCATTACTGAAAAAAAATAATGGAAGACTATGACTGAAATAATAATACACTATGCCCCCAAAATGGTAAGCTGTGACTCAATAATGATAAACTGTGACCCAATAATGATAAAATGTAACCCAATAATGGTAAACTATGATTAGACTAATGGTAAACTATGATTACAATAATGGTAAACTATGATGAAATAATGGAAAATTATGAGCCAATAATGGTAAATTATGGATACAATAATGGATAACAATGACCTCAATAATAGTAAACTATGACCCAATAGTCGTAAACAGTGCCCCAATAATGGTAAACTATGATTACAATAATGGAAATCTATGACCTCAATAATGGCAAATAATGACACAATAATTGGAAAGTATGAACCAATAATGGTAAATTGTGACTACAATAATGGTAAATTAAGACTAAAAATTGGATAACTATGACCTCAATAATGGCAAACTATTACCCAATAATGGTAAACTATGACTACAATAATGGATAACTTTGACCTAAATAATGGTAAACTGTGAAACAATAATGGTAAACTATGACTAAAATAATGGCTATGATCTCAATAATGGCAAACTATGATCCAATAGTGGTAAACTGTGCACCACTAATGTTAAACTATGACTACAATAATGGAAAACTATGACCTCATAATGGCAAACTGCATCCCAATAATGGTAAACTATGACACAGAAATGGATAACTATGACCTCAATAATGGTAAACTATGACTATAATAATGTATAACTATGACCACAATAATGGTAAAGTGTGACCCAAGAATAGTAAACTATGACTATAATTATAGAAAACTATGACCACAAGCTGGGCATGCTGGCATACAGTAATCCCAGTACTTGGGAGGCTGAGACCAGAGGATTCAGGTTCATGGCTAGACTCAGCTACTTAGTGAGGTCCTGCAACATAGTGAGACTCTGTTTCAAAATAAAGAATAAAAATAAGGCTGGGGTGTATCTCAGAGGTAGAATGCCCCTAGGTTTAATCCCCAGTAATACCAAAAAAATAAAGAAAACTATGACTACAATAATGGATAACTATGACTTCAATAATGGCAAACTGTGACCCAATGATGGTAAACCGTGACTAAATAATGGATAACTATGACTTCAATAATGTTGAACTGTGACCCAATATTGGTAAACTATAACTACAATAATGGCTATGAATATAATAATGGATATCTATGACCTCAATAATGGCAAACTATGACCAAATAGTGGTAAAGTGTGTCCCAATAATGGTAAACTATTTCCCAATAATGGTAAACTTTGACTGCAATAATGCATAACTAAGACCTCAAATGGTAAACTATGACTCAATAGGGGTAAACTATGCCCCAATAATGGAAAACTATGATTACACTAATGGAAAACAATGACCTCGCTAATGGCAAACTGTAACCCAATAATGGTAAACTATGACTACAATCATGGAAAATTATGACCTCAATAAAGGTAACCTATGTTCCAAATTGTTCAATTATGACTATAATAACAGAAGACTATGACTAAAATAATAGTAAATTATGTCCTAGTATGGTAAACTGTAACCAAAAAATGGTAAACTATGACTACAATAATGGTAAACTGAAACCCAATAGTGGTAAACTATGACTACAATAATGAGTAACTATGACCTCAATAATGGCAAACTATGATGCAATAGTTGTAAACTGTGCCCCAATAATGGTAAACAATGTCAAAATAATGGTAAACTATGACTACAGTGATGGATAACTATAACCTCAATAATGGTAAACTATGACTCAAAAATGGTAAACTATGAACCAATAATAGTAAACTATGACTATATAATGGATAACTATGACCTCAATAATGATAAACTGTTACCAAAAAATGGTAAACTGTGACTCAATAATGAAAACTATGACCTCAATAATGGTAAACTATGACCCAATAATGGTAAACTATGATTATGATAATGGAAGACTATTGCCAGGTGTGGTGGCACACACTGGGAATCCCAGTACTTGCGAAGATCCCTGTTCACAGGTAGCCTCAGCTACTTACTGAGGCCCTCCTTGACTTAGTGAATCATTGTTCAAAAATAAAGAATAGAAAATAGGGCAGAGGGTGTAATACGGAAGAAGAATGCGCCTGGTTTTGATCCCCAGTACTGCAAAAAAGAACATAATGATAATAATTGAATAATATGACTTAAAAACAGTAAACTCTGCCTCAATAATGGTA
>PVJS01027446.1:0-26245 GCA_004027185.1 Glis glis | reverse complement strand
TTTTGTGTCCCCACTACTCCCTAGGTTACGCATATTAATGAAAACATATGTCCCTTCTTTTTTTGTGATTGGCTAATCTCGCTTAACATAATGTTCTCCAGATCTTTCCATTTTCTTGCAAATGCTGTTATTTTGTTCTTCTTTACTGCTGAGTAGAATTCCCTTGTGTGTATTTCCCACAATTTTGTAATCCACTCATCTGTTAATGGACATCTAGGTTGGTTCCATAATTTGGCCACTGTGAATTGTGCTGCTATGAACATGGGTATGCATATATTACTGTTGTTTTCTAGTTTCAATCCCTTTGGTATGATACCCAGTAGTGGTATAGCCGGATCATATGGTGGATCCATTCCCAGTTTTCTGAGGAATCTCCACACTGATCTCCATAGTGTTAACCCCATTTTTTGAGATCAAGAAAAGGGGTTGGATCTTGAAAGTCTCCTCTCTACACCTTTAGCTAGAAAGACAGACAGATAGACACACCCACACATGCATACACACATTTGCACATACACACATGCACATGATAAAACATATTTCTTCTTAAAACCAAAGGTCTAAGACAGGCTCCTTAGGGACTGCAAGACTATGATAGTGCTATGCAGAATATAAGAAAAAGCTCCTTGGGCTTATCTGATAACTTTATTTTCTCTGACCTATATTATCTATCAAATCTTTGTTTCTAATAAATTTAGTTAAAATTCACAGAAAACATGGCAATAACAATAATAATAATAACAATAATAATAATAGTAATAATAAGCATGTGTTGCACAGTGGGCCTATGTACCCAGAATGCTCCTGATGGTTTTCAGCTGTTTCCAAACTGGCCCATTGTTTAGATAACTATTATGTACTCAAACTGACATATGTTTATGTAGTGCAGGAAGCAAGCATCTAAACATGATGTTTAAAATTTCTTTTCTAAATTTTTGTTCTGTTTTTTGAAGGATAAGATACGTGTAAAACTGCATACATGTTTATGTTCACACATGTGTACATGATGTGTGTGTGTGATTCGGGGTACTCATATTTTGTCACATTGTGTGTGGGAAGGGTAGGATTTAGAGTGTTGTGAGCATTACCAGGAAATCTATAGCCTTTATTTACTGTAGGAAAATTCTAACAATGCATTTAATTAAAAATCATTTATATTCTCAAATGAGAAATTGTTAATACAGGGGTTCTCTGTCTACATATACATTTACACAATGGAAAAAAATTTTGATCCTTAAATTTGTATATCAGGACAACATGGGATAAAGGCAAAGAGTTTAGGGCTTGAATCTTATTTCTGGTATGATTCCGTATTGGAATCCAAGATCTTGCGATTGTGTAATACCTTGGACAGTTATTGAGCTCCCGAAGCCCCAGTTTTCTAGCCAGAAACTCTTTCTTTGCTTCTCATGTGCACACATTCCTACCTTGCAAAGTTTTGCCAAAAGGGACTTGCTTCAGGAGGTTTTAAACACCCAGTTCAATTAGTCACATATCATCCCAATAGACAGTTAATCAACTTAAAGTCCTCAAACAAAAACAAGTCACTTCTGAAGCTTTGCCCATTAAAGATACACTTGGACAGTAGCTGGTCGTACATGACCCTTTCCTTTCACTCATCCATTTATGCATTCATTCATTCATTCACTCATTCATTCCTTCCTTCATTGATCATCTATTCAGTCATTTACTGAACAAATGTTCATTAAGGTCTGAGTGTGGAGAAGTAAGGGATTTCTCTAGAAAAATGGGAGCGGAATAGAGAGCACAAGTGTGTGTAACTATCTGAGAATCCCAGAATCTTGACCAGATTTCTCTATTCAGTTCAGACTACTGCATAGATGTCGGTCATCAGAGGTGACGAGGGCGATACTGTCCACACCTGTGGGGTGGTCAGCTGCTTATCAAGGGTTTTTACCTCATTTCATCTTAGAAAATCCATGAGGTCATTGTTCTCAGCTCAGAAAGGCCCAGAAACATGTCCAGGCTGGTAAGAGGTGAATGACTTCAATTTTAACCTCTGTTCCTTCCATAGGACCCCTAAATCCTGCCTAGGACCTGACTATTCCTCATTCCAACAGTTCCCAGCCACCTGTCTCCCCACTCCTCCTGTCCATCTTCCATAGAGCAGGCACTGCAAAATTGATGATTAAAATCTGTAGAGATGCCATCTGCTACCTAGTATTATCTGTGAACATTCAAGGTTATACATATCTAACCTTTGCATTATGTGGCCTGGGACCTATGAGATACTGGCTCAAATATTTAGCATCATAATTATTATAATAGCCTAAAAATACAATATTTAAATATTATATCACCAGTAAGAGCAATGGCTTTTGAAAAACCATAATACATTTCTTTTCCTTATCCCATCCCACCATTCAGCCAAACCTAGTCCTGGATCAAATATTATAGAAGATACTGTTCCGTTTAAGATTTACTAGGAACTATTTAAGAACTAAAATATATTGTAGCCAGGTGTGATGGTACACCCCTATAATCCCAGTACTTGGGAGGCTGAGACAGGAGGATCACAGGTTTGAAGCCAGCCTCAGCAACAGAGTGAGACCCTGTTTCCAAATAAAAAACAAAACAGGGCTGGGGGGTAGCTTGTAGGGAATATGCCCCTGGGCTCAATCCCAGCACCATGCACATACAAAAAAAAAACAAGAACTAAAATATAGTTGACACTCAAAATGAATCATTTAGTGACAATGAAGATAGTGAAATAGAAATGTAAATAGATGAATAATCAAAAATACATAGAGCATTATAGTTTTCATAGAAAGTGATTAAAGATAATCATGTACTCAACTAGGAATTAATTGAAGGAGTGAAAAAAAGCTTTATTTTTCTGCCCTTTCTTTTACTAACAAATCTTTTTGGTCACTACCATTTAGCACAATTATTTTTATAATGATTATAAATTTAAAGAATTTTTTATGTAAATATTTTATTCCCAATATTAAATCATATGTATTGCTAAAACATATTAAAATAGTTCAAATAATTATAGTAAGTACTAAACAGTTTAAGTGATTTAAATGCCTATATTTTATTTATGGTTGTCATCATTTTCTTTCTTCTAAAGGATTTATGAATATGTAATAGTTTTCAAATGAACTTATCATCTGTAATAGTGCATAAAGTAAACCATAACAAGATAATGCAAATATTTCTGAGGCTAATATATATATATATATATATATATATATATATATATATATATTCTATTTATATTCTATGTTACTTTCAACAACACAGCAGTATCTATAATTAAGTACTAAGACTTGACAGTATAACCCAGCACTACCACCTACTGTTTGAAACAGAAAATTCAATTTAGTGTGTTCGATTTGCAGTTACAGAAACGGGAGCCCAAAGCTTGGTGCTGGTTATAATCATCATGGTATAAACTAGTCATCAGTATGTCTCATATTTTAAAGCTTTAGTTTGTTTTTAAAGCATGTGTGCAAATTTTTAAAAATCTTGATATTACAAAGGAGAAAAGACATAAGTAGAACAAAACGAGTAAAGCCAAATCAAATAACCACTTTCACCTTGAGTATTCTGACATCCTTTAAAGATAAGAGAGCCCCCTTCATCTGCCACAAAATCCCTATAGTTTGTACTCTTCCTGATATCACAAATATACATATTTATTCCTCTGTATAGTTATTAGTAACAAGTACCTTATCAGTGGAATGCAGAGAAAAACAAGACTTTTTCAAACTTAGATTTGAATTCCAGCCCTCCCACTTGTTAGCTTTGACCTCAGTCTAAGTATTTAGCTTCTCTGAATGTCAGATTGCAAAGTTTTTTAAATTGAGATACCCACATGGACCTTCTAGGGCTTTAGGAGACTTTGAAACATATAAAGTACCTGGAATATATATTAAGTATAGAAAAGTAGCATTTCTAATTATATTATTTTTATCCCACAATTTTTATATATAGAAAACAACTTAAAACCTAAGGCTCATCTATATTTCCAAATGAAAGTTTATTATCATTTCTGTTTTTGCAATGTGCTTAGATTAAATTGAATTTGTTGATTTCATTTGTAAGCTTTTGTGTTCCTGATCTCTATTCTGGACAGCTTAGTGGAGTGCCGTCACTAAAATCACAAATCTGGGAAGTTCAAATAAAATCACCGAGTGCTGTGTGTATGTATGTCACTATTACTATGAACTACATTATGATGTGAGACTATAATGCACCAATAAAAGTATAAACAAAATCAGACCATAGACAGATGTCAGGAGATTATGAGAAGGAAGAAGTCTTTTCTAAAAAAAAAAAAATACATATAAGCAGTGGGACTTGAGTCAGACACCCAATCAATCCCTAAAGAAATATCAAATCTATAGCAGGTGATCCTTACACTTTCTTCCTATGATCCAATGAGGTATTTTGACAAGGATTTCAGGGAAGGAAAATAGATGTGTTAACAAGCATATGTGGAAGCCGGGCGTGGTGGCGCACGCTTGTAATCCCAAGCGTGGGATTGAAAAGTGGGAGGAGGAGTCCGGAGGATCCGGGTTCATGGCCAGCCTCAGCTCTCTCTCTCTCTCTCTCTCTCTCTCTCTCTCTCCTTAGTGAGGCCCTCCACAACTTCGTGAGACCTGGTTTCAAAATAAAGTATAAAAAAAATAGGGCCTGGGGGGTGTGCGCAGAGGTAGAATGCCCCTGGGTTCAATCCCTGGTACCGCAAAAAAAAACAAAAAAAAAAAAAACAAGCATATGTGGATTCATTTGAAGACATTAGTCATTTTGGAAAGTTGAATCTTTCCTTCCTGGACAAGCCTACAAAAGATGTTAAAGAATGGACATTTATCCTGTTTTCTAATGTAACTGACTCATAAACCACATGCGTACTTAGTGATAATTAAGAGAAATAACCACTAGGATTCTTTTGTAAAAATTTAAGGTGAAATAAGCCCATACCATCAAACTCTTCAGAACTACAGAAAATGATATAATAGATGGATTTAAAAAAATTCAATAGGCAGACACATAGATGGATGGACGGACAAATAGATGGAGAGAACTCAGAAAAGAATTTTACTGTGAAAGAAAGTAAAACTTCCTCACAGTAATATTCCAACTAATAAGAATAGATCACAGAAATAGGAAAAAATTACTTGGAACCCACTCTAGTAATAATTGTTTCAGGCAAGAATTATCAATGAATTATGGTGAAAAGTATAGTGAAAAACAGGGTGATTATATAATCTCAAAGTAGCTTTCAAAATGAGTTATTAATTAAAAATAAAAAAGTTAACTTTACATTGGAAAAAATTTGCAGACACCATCTTTATCAAGTGGAAAAAGTTAAAATATTGTTTCACCATCGGACATCATAATGCACTGAGAAAGGTACATCATTCTTGTTGTATTCCTGCCCAAAATACATTAATTGAATTTAAAAATAAGGAAATATCAGACAAATACAAACTGGGGAACATTGTACAAAATGACTGTTCTAAAGATTTTTTCCATGTCTTGGATATTTTGGAAGAGTATAGACTGGTTATTTTCTACAATGTCTGAAGAGAAAGAAGAGACAGAGACAGGGAAGGAGGGAAAAAGAGAATGATAAAACAAGGAAGAGGGCTGAAAAGTTAACATCTGAGGAATCTGGCTAGGGTATGTAGGAATGCTTTGTACTAATTTTGCAATTTTTTATGCATATGAAATTATTTTAAAATTAAAAGTTGAAAATGGTAAGTAAGACAAGAAAGAAGCATAAGTCAAAGAGTAAAAGAAAGCAGAAAGAGAGCTCAGGGAACTTATCTTCACAGAAGATCTATACCAAAATCTCTCATTCCTAGATGTTGTGTAATATTAATAACATAAATATGCATTTATTGAATGAGAATACATTGCATGAGAAAAAGGAAAAAAGAACCAGGAGCTGGAGTTTTAACTGCATATTTAATTGAATGTATATCCTGCATTATAAGCTCTATGAAGGCAAGAAACAGGCTAATATTGGCTCACTATCATTATAATATTTGGCACAAATGAAACGCTTCATAAAATGCTTCACAGACCTAGAAAAATCTGTCCTAAATTTCATATGGAGAAACAAAACACCCAGAATAGCCAAAGCAATTCTCAGCAATAAGAACCATGCAGGAGGCATCATAATTCCTGACTTCAAATTATACTACAGAGATATAGTAATAAAAACAACATGGCATTGGCACAAAAACAGACACATAGACCAGTGGAACAGAATAGAATATACAGAAACAAATCCACACACTTATAGACAATTGATTTTTTTTTTGGTACCAGGGATTGAACACAGGGGCGTTCTACCTCCGCGCTACCCCCCGGCTCTATTTTTTATGCTTTATTTTGAAACTGGGTCTCACGAAGTTGCGGAGGGCCTCACTAAGGAGAGAGAGAGACAGGGAGAGAGAGAGTGAGAGCTGAGGCTGGCCACGAACCCCGATCCTCCAGTCTCCACCTCCCAAAGTGCTGGGATTACAAGCTTGCGCCACCACGCCCGGCTTAGACAATTGATTTTTGACAAAGGTGCCACATACATACATTGGAGAAAAGACAATCTTTTCAACAAATGGTATTGGGAAAACTGGGCATCTATTTGTAGAAAAATGAAACTAAATCCCTACCTCTCACCTGGCACAAAAGTCAACTTGAGATGAATCAAAAAACTGTAAATTAGACTACAGACTTTGAAATTTCTAAAGGAGGGCATAGGTCCAACACTCAAACATATAGGCACAGGTAGAAACTTCCTCAATAAGACCCCCAAAGCTCAGGAAATTAAAATAAGAATTAATAAATGAGATGGCATTAAACTAAAAAGTTTCTGCTCATCAAGGTAAACCATCAAGAGTATAAAGAGAGAACCTACAGAATGGGAGAAGATCTTTGCCAGCTATTCCTCTGATAGAGGACTAATACATGGAATATACAAAGTACTTTAAAGACTTAACACTAAAAAACAAATAACCTAATAAAGAAATGGGCAATTGAACTAAATACAAACTTCACAAAAGAAGAAATACAAATGACAATTACATACATGAAAAAATATTCAATACCACTATCAATCAGAGAGATGCAAATCAAAACTACATTGAGATTCCATCTAACCCCAATCAGAATGGCAATTATCAAGAAGACAAAAAAAAAAACCAGTAAATGCTGACAAGGATGTGGGGAAATAGGAATTCTTCTACACTTTTGGTGGGATTGCAAATTAGTACAGCCACTATAGAGATCAGTGTGGAGATTCCTCAGAAAATTGGGAATTGACCCACCATATGATCCAGCTATACCACTCCTGGGTATCTTTCCAAAGGGACTGAAATCAGAATATTACAGTAATATATGCATATCAGTATCTATAGCTGCACAATTCATAATAACCAAGTTATGGAATCAACCTAGGTGTCCATCAATAGATGAATGGATTATAAAATTATGGGACATACACACAGTGGAATTCTACTTGGCAATAAAGAACAAAAATTATGTCATTTGCATGAAAATGGATGAACCTGGAGAACATTATGTTAAGGAAGATTTTCCAGTCACAGTAAGTGAAGGATCATATGTTTTCTCTCATATGCACAAGATAGGGAGTAATCAGGATACCAGAGGGACTCCAGATAATGGAGGAGAAACTCCAAAGGAGCCAGGGAGGTGGTCTAGGAGAAGATGGGGGATTGAGAGGGAGAATCAATGAAGGAATCACTCCATTGACATTATGTACAAATGTGAGAATATCAATGTCAATCTCAATATCCTGTATGCAGAAGGAGGGGAGTGAGGAGGGAGCCCGGGGAAAGCCCACTAAGTGCTGTATACATGTATGTCACTATCACTACGAACTACATTATGACACGAAGCTATAATGCACCAATAAAAGTATAAAAATGCATAAAAGCAATGATGTAGAATACTTGCTTTTCCTTTGTTTAATGCTTGATTTCCTCATTTCCAAAAATCTTAATTCTTTCTTAAAATGTGTCCATTAAACCATGTAAATTTCATAAATATTAAATTATTCCATCTGAGTAACATTTTAAGAAGGAAAAACTAAATAGTGTGAGATGAAGACAGCTGAAATCTGAGTGTCACTGCTGAAATCTGAGCAGTGACAGATGGGCATCTCTTCCAATGCTAAGTAGGTATGTGATTAATTTATATTATTTTTCCTGTAGTGAACAATTGCAAATTCCTTGAACATTAGTTAATAGCCATAAACGACTATCAAAGGGCTGTATAAATATAAGGTGTCTGGTAAAATGTAGCATCATATTTCAAACTAAATTACATAGTCTCAGAAACATTTAATTTTTTTGGAATGTGGATTGTAAAATATAAAATTTTCAGAATATTATAATGCTAGAGAAGTTTAAAGGGTCACAACTGAATGGAACATGTAAACCAGCCTGAAGGGCAAGGGGTATCTCAAACCTGTGTTACTAATTTCTTCTCTATTCTTGATGACATCTACATTTTCTTTTACATTAATTAGGTGGTATATTGAATAGGCCTAACCTCAGATTGTCTGCAAGCCAATGCTTCCCTTCAACATAAGGCAATTCATTACATGGAAGTCATCAGGTTAGCAACAAATGACTACATCATCACACTCTACTCACAGCTGATAAATACAACAGTGAGCCTTTGAGCCCCATGCCAACAATCCAAACGACCAATGACACCTACGAGCAGGCCTGGAGCAAAACATCCAGATACATGGATAATGGTGCTTCCTGTGAAGGGTATTCTTGTTTGTTTGTTTTGCTTTGTTTATTAACAGAATTATTAGACATGCTTGACATAAGCTAATTACACATATTTAATGTGTACAATTTGATAATTTTGACATGTACATAGATGTGTGTGTGTTATACCCACAAAACCATAACCACTATCAAAACACTAAACAAACCTATCACCTCTGAATGTTCCCCTTGCCTTTGTAATGGCTCTTTCAACCATTGGTCTGCTTTCTACCACTGTTAATTTTCATTTCCTAGCATTATGTATGGATAGAAGAACCATGTATCCATCAGCATTCTTGCAGCCATAATCTAAAGATCTGACCACATAACTTAGAGGAAAGAAGATTTATTTTCTTACGATTTCAGGCTCAGTCCATTGTGAAGCTGGGGACCCCAGATCTCAGGACATGGCAGAGGGAGAGCACGTGGGCTGTGTTCACATCATGGAAGCCGGAAGCAAGACAGAGAGAGAGCAGGGGGAGGGGCCATATATAATCTCCAAGGCCGCACCCCCAGGGACCATCTCCTCCAGCTACACCCTACTGGCCTACCAGGTACCACCCAGGTAAATCCATTATAATGGATTTATCCACTTCTGGGATTACAACCCTCATGATTCAATTATATCAACTCTAAACATTAATGAATGAGCTCTTTAGGGAACATTTTATATCTAACTATAACAAACCATATATTGTGTCCTTTTTTAAATAGTTTCTTTCACTCAACATGCTTATTTTGCTGACAATTATATCCATGTTGTAATATAAGTTTCATTTTATTGTAGAGTTCTAGTTTACAAATATACAATAGTTTATTTATCCATTCGTCTTCTGGTGGACATTTGGACTATTTCCAGTTTTTAGCTATATCACATAGAGCCAATATGAACTGATTTATGTGCAAGTTTTCATAACACACTTATGTTTTTATTGTTCATGAGTAATTGACCAGGAGTAGAATAGCTGAGTTTAGGTTTAACTATTTAAGAAACTGCTAAATTTTTCTAAAGTGGTTGCACCATTTTCCATTCCTAAAAGAAGTGTGAGATAGTTCGAGCTGCTTGATAACCTTGCCAATACCAAGCATCTAATGTTCCTTTTATGGTTTTAATTTGTATTTCCCAAAAAACTAACAATGTGGAGTATCTTTCAAAATGATTGTTTGAAATAGGTATATGTTATTTGGCAAAGGATCAATTCAAATATTTCCCATTTACAGTTGGATTGTTTTCTTGATTCCTGACTGAAGAGTTCTTTATGTCTTTTCATTCCTTAACAGCATCTTAGAAAAAGGAGAAGGTTTTAAGTTTTACAAAATCCAATATATCAATTTCTTCTTTTATGGGCCAGGCTTTTAGTGTCATATATAATAAATCTTAGCCTATGGAAAGGTCACAAAGATTTTATTCGTATGTTCTATTCTAGAAATTTTGTAATTTAAAATTTTATTTGTCGTTTAGGATCTATTTTGTGTTAAGGTTTTTATACAGTTCAAACTTGTTTTCAGATTTTTCCTTAATAATGTTCTATTTTAATGTTATTTCTGGTGGTGCAGTTTTATAAATGTTCCTTTTTATTTTTGGTGACTAGTACATTGAAATATAACTTATTGATCACCTATCCTTCAAACTTGTTAATCTCATTTGTAAGTTCCAATATATTTTTCATAGGTTATTAATTTCATATTAAAAAATTGAATAAAAAGCCAGGTGCAATGGTGCATGTCTGTTATTTTAGTATTTGGGAGGCTGAGACAGGAGGATTGCAGGTTTTACGTAATCAGCAGCAGCTTAGCCAGACACTGTTTCAAAAGCCAAAAATAAAAAAAAAAACATAGGGTTGAGGGTGTATCTCAGAGATAGAATACTCCTGGGTTCTATCCTCAGTACAAAAAAAAAAAAGATTAAATCTTTGGTTCTTCCTTTCTAGTTGGAATGCCTTCATTTTCTTTTTCTTTGTTTGACTGAACTGCCTACAACCTTTGTTTCAATATTGAGCAGAATTGGTGACACTAGACATCCTTGTATTTTTTTAACTTGGGGGCAGTAAAAATTTCATGATTAAATGTGATATTAGTTATAAATGTTTCATGCATGCCCTATACCAGGTTGAAAATATACCTTCCATTCCTACTTCACTGAAGATATTATGAGGAGCAGATGTTGGATTTTCTTAAATGTATTGGTTTAAATGTTCATTTACTTTGTCTTTTTAACTTTGTTATATGGTGAATTAAGTTGATTAATTTTTCAATATTTAATGAGCCTTGCATTTTTAAAATAAATACCACTTAGACATGATCAATTACCAGAATTGAACAAATACTAAAAAAATTTAAAAAGACAAAGACATTGCATAAAATAACATTACACACCAATATTTCTCATGAATATATACACATGAATTCTATCCAGAGTTTAGTAAATTGAATCTCATAATGTATCATGACTAAGTATGGGTCATACAAGGAACACCAAGTTCAAGAACAATGTTAAGAGAGATAGAGAGGACCTGAGAAACGACATATGCAAATGTGATTTATGGGTGGAAGTGACTTCAATGTTGAACCATCTTCCAGTTCTGTATTAGAGTTGCTTTTAAACTTGGGCATGTCTTATTTTGGTGAAATTTCTTCATCTTGATGGTTTTTATTTTTTATTATTAAAATAAAAACTCTATTAATTGACAAATATCTGTGGGCTCTGCTTCTTGAAACCAAAAGCTCCTAATTAATATGGCATGCTTGATTATCTCTTTTCATGATTAGGGTACGTTTTTATTTATATGTTTTCACATTCTTCATAATAATACTAAAGGCTCAGATGGGCTTAGTTGGGATACATCCTGCTGCTTTGGGAACTCCCTGACAGAAATAGGAGCTTTAATTGCTGACTGGCCAGTGCTGCATATTGCAATGCCTCAAGAACCCATAAGGTCACTGGATAAGAGTTTCAAATAAAAATAGTAAATTGCTCTCCTGCTGCATGCTTGATAGCATCTGCTTCTGCTTATTATAGCTATGTATTTTTGTGGTGATAGGATAGGTCTGACTTAGGGAGCTGTTATGGACTAAATATTTATGTTCTCCCAAAATTAATTAATTAATTTTTTTATTTTTGGTACTGGGGGTTGAACCCAGGGGAATTCTACCTGTGAGCTGGACCCCCAGCCCTATTTTATTTTTTAATTTGAAACAGGGTCTCACTAAGTTGCAGAGGGTGAAAATTCTACCCACCTCCAGTCTGACGGTATTAGGAAATAGGGCCTTTGGGGCATAATTAGGTCCTAAAGGTGGAATGCTCACAAATGGGGTAGTGTTTTTATAGTAAGAGATACGAGGGGTTTCTCTCTGTACTCTTGCTTTCTTCTCTCTACCATCTGCAAACCAGGAAGAAGGTGTTCATCAGATATCTGACTTGCCAGCACCTTGATTCTTCCCGGCCTCCAAAACTGTGATAAATAAATGTTTGCTGTTTAAGCCACTCAGTCTACAATAATAAGTTATGAAAAACTGATTAAGGCAGAGGGTTTAAGAAAGGTTGTTTTTTGAGGAAAGATTTAGTTCATCTAAAATTTGCAAATGCTTCCTACCATAATTGCACTTTAGGACACAAAATCTATTTCCTTGATGTAAATATATAAGAATTCACTCAAGCTTCTAGGATTCATACCCTAGAATGTTCCCTGCTTGTCTTACATATGCTGTGTGGGTGATTCCAGAGAGGTCAAAACTAATAAGGGGTTTCCTATAAATGGCAACCAGTGTCACAACCAAACATGTCAGAAGGTTGGAGTACCAGTACGAGCTTGGTTTATTCACAGAACAGCTCCTGTGCAGCCTATTTGCTTTGAACTGTCCATTTGTTATTGCTATGGTTTGGATTGCCCAAAAGCTTGTGTGTTGAAGGCTTGGTCCTCAACACAGGACTGTTCAGAGGTAGGGCTTTTGGAAAGTGGCGGGATCATGAGGACTATAATCTCATCAATGGATTAACCCATGGATGAACTCATAATTAATTGAACTCTTGGGAGGTGAAGTTGTAGGAGGTGGAGCCTGTTGAAGGGAATGTCCTTGGGGTCAGGCTCTTGGGGACTATATCTTGTACCTAGCCCCTTCCTCTCACTCTCTGCTTTCCAGTAACCATGAGGTGAGCACCACTGCTCCACCACACCTTTTCTGCCATGGTGCTCTGCCTCACCACAGGCCCAGAGCAACTGAGCCAGCTAACCATGGACTGAAGCCTTTAAAATGATGAGCCAGGCCAGGTGTGGTGATGCACGCTTTTAATCCCAGTACTTGGGAGACTGAGACAGGAGGATCGCAGGTTCACGGCCAGCCTCAGCTACTTAGTGAGGCCCTCTGCAACTAAGTGACACCCTGTTTCAAAATAAAGAATAAAAAATGGGGCTGGGGGTGTAGCTCAGAGGTAGGATGGGTCCTGGGTTCCATCCCCGGCCCCACAAAAATAAATAAATAAAAATATGATCCATGATAAATCTTTTCTCCTTGAAGTTGTGTTTTGAAAGTTGTATATTTTTTGTTGTTGTTGTTTTTTGTGGTTGCTTTTGCTTTTTGACATAGAGATGAAAAGCTGACTAACATAGTTATAAAGCACAGGAGGACCCAAAAAACAATTATGTCCTGAAATGAAGTAGAAATCTTAAAGAGGACATCAAAACACATCACAAGGACCTAATAAAGTACATTAAAATATAAAAGTTCATTTGCCAGAATTTTTGAATCAAAAATACTTTTAGATTATACAATGACAATGAACTAAATTGTAAGCACAAAGACATCTTTGTATTTTTTGAAACAAAACAAAAATCTTTAAAAAATGATTTTTTAAACTCTAGATCAAACATTCTTCAAAATCAATGAATAAGCTATTCCACTTATTCTAACGGCATACTAAGCATCATTGTAATATTTGAGATATACTGAAACATTTCATTGGATAATATATAATAATTCAAATTACTTATCTATTCAACATGTATAAATTGAACATCTATAGAGACATGATTCTAGATATTTGGGATATACCACTGAACAAAACATATATTAAATAATGACAAATATTATGAAGAAAAAAAGCGAAGTGGGAGGTTAGAAGTTAACTGGGGAGGTACTCTCTAAATAAGATTGTAGGAAATTTATTTTTTTTGCTTTTTGTCTATTTTATATTTATTTATTACATTTATTGGTGCATTGTAGTTGTACATTTTGATAAGTGTCAGGGTATCAGAAGCATGCATGCACACATTGCTCATTTAGCCCTCCCTCAAATCCCACCCCATTCCCTCCCCCTTCCCTCCTTTCCATGCTCAGCATAGTGATCGACTCTGATAAGTTTGTGTATACACATCATGTGCATTAGTGTATTTCCCTCTTCCCCCCCCCGTCTCCCTCAGTTAGGTCGCCTTCTTTGCTCAACTAAAGTTTTCTCCTTCTTTGTCTGGAATTCCTTCTAAGTCCCATTCTCCCTAGCTTCCACATATTAGGGAGAACATCCAACTTTTCACTCTTTGTGACTGATTATTCACTTAGCATAATGTTCTCCAGTGCCCTCCACTTCCCTGCAAATGATGTAATTTTGTCCTTCTTTATGGCTGCATAAAATTCCATTGTGCACATATCCCAGTTTTGTGACCCATTCATCTGTTGATGGACACCTTGGCTGGACACCTTGGCTGGTTCCAAAGTTTGGCAATTGTGAATTGTGCAGCTATAAACATAGATACACATGCATTAGTCTGGTAGTTTGGTTTCAGTTCTTTTGGGTAGATGCCTAAAAGTGGTATTGCTAGGTCATATGGTAGGTTCATTCCCATTCTTCTAAGGATTCTCCACACTGTTTTCCAAAGTAGTTGCACTAATTTGCACTCCCACCAACAGTGTATTAGAGTTCCTGCTTCTCCACATCCTTGCCAGCATTTGTTGTTGTTTGTGTTTTTAATGATTGCCATTCTAATTGGAGTCAGGTGAAATCTCAGGGTAGTTTTGATTTGCATCTCTCTGATTGCTAATGATATCGAACATTTTTTCATACATTTATTGGCCATTTGTATTTCTTCTTCTGTGAAGTGTCTATTTAGTTCACTTGCCCAATTTTTGATTGGATTATTTGTTTTTTTAGTGGTGATTTTTTTAAGTTCTCTGTATATTCTAGATATGAGTCCTCTATCAGAGGAGTAGCTGGCAAAAATCTTCTCCCATTCTGTTGACTCTCTGTTGAGGTTCTTCATTGTTTCCTTTGCTGCACAAAAGCTCTTCAGTTTAATGCAATCCCATGTATTGATCCTCATTTTAGTTTCCTGTGCCTTTGGGGTCTTGTTGAGGAAGTCTTTACCTGTGCCTATGTGTTGAAGTGTTGGGCCTATGCCCTCTTCAAGGAAGCAGGAATTATAGTTTTAAAATCTAGAAACTTCATAATCTTTATCTTCAGCCTTCAGAGCCTGCTTTTTCTTATGCAAAAATCCTCAGTAGGCCCACACCCTTAATCATAATGTCCCCTCTCCCCACCTGAGATGTTTTTTCTTTTTTGGGGGGGATACTGGGGATTGAACCCAGGGGCATTTACCTCCAAGCTACACCCCCAGTCCCATTTTTTATTCCTTATTTTGAAACAGGGTCTCACTAAGTTGCAGAGGGCCTCACTAAGTAGCTTAGGCTGGTCGTGAACCTGCAATTCTCCTGTCTCAGTCTCCCAAGTACTGGGATTACAAGTGTGCGCCACCCCACGCCTGGCTCTGAGATTTCTGAGATGCTTAGTAAACAAAGGATTCATAAGGAAGGTCAAGCTCAGGTGCCACCCAGCCACCACCCATCAGTGCCAGGAACCTGAGGAAGTCCAGACCTCCGCCCCTGTTGTGCGCCCCTACTCACCCCCTCACGGGGTCTACTATTAAAGAAGAATTGTGAGCCCCAAAGGCACTTTCTTCCTCTTGATATGGTCCGTGCTCTTCCTTGAACATGTATCCCCCACTTTCCTAAATAAACCTCTGTCTTTGTCTCTGAATGAAAAAATAAATGAAAGGTGAAATTTGAACAATCATCTCTACAAAGTGATAAAGTAAGACACATGAGTATAAAGAAGGTTGTTCCAGGAATGGAAAAAATTCCAAAATGCCAAAAATTCAAAGCAATTTTACGCTTGGGCATACTTAAGGAACAGCCAGATGGCCAGTATGGGCTATCAGAGAGCAGGCTAAGAATCAGATTCATAAAATGGGAATCCCTTGGATTCCTATCGTCCATCAAATATATCTCATTTATTTTTAAATTTGATAACCTTGTAAAATACATTATTTTAACTTCTGATTCTCCTAAGTACCTCTCACCAGCTGCATTTTACAATTTATGAGTTTCAATATATCTCTCATCTTTGAGTCCATTTTATACCATGGAAAAATTACTTTGTAATTCATGTAGGTTTTGCAATACTTTTTAAAACATTTTTAATGTGTGTGTGTGTATGTGTCCATCTGGGAAAGTTAGTGGCAGGTACAAGTGATAGAACTAAGCTTTGTTCTTTTCAGATTCAAGCCATAAAATTTTAAGGGGGTTTATATTTCAATTCTGATCACCCATTCAACAACATAAGAATAATAAAAGGAACAGGTTGAATTTTAACATGAGAAAGGTGGAGAAAGGCTGTATATTTGGAAAATTTTCCTTGGAACCACTTTAGAATGGTTAGTAATGCCTGTCATTGAAAGAAGAAATAGAACAATAAACCTAAGTAGTAAGAAATATTGTTGAGAATTTCCTTCTTATAAAGTTGTCCTTTACAATATACTTTTAGCTTTTTTCTGTTTATAAAAGCTATTGTAATATTTTGTTCTCAATGTTTTTTTCAGGGAAAAGTGAAAATAAGCACAACATGCAAGTTATTTGTGTTGGCTAAGTTAGAGATAATTGTTTATACAAAGCAATCAACATCCACAATGGCATGGAACAATTTATAAATGCTATTTTGGTAAAACTAGATTCTTACCAAATTGGTTAATTAAGTTTTCTCTGCTCTGTCTCTATCCAAAGACTCATGGGTCATCTGTGGACTTTAGCCTAAGATAATTGCATAACTTTAGTTGTAAAAGTATGCTTGAAATTTAATTCAGTCCAATTCCATGATAAGTATTTAGATCTATCCTCTCTTCTGAAACAGAGGATTGATCATTTTTCCTTCTTGATCATGAAAATTATAAGAGTAGAGGAGAAAAGAAAGAAGTTAAGAGAAGACAAAACCCCTTTCAGAGATAAAGCCAGCAAAATAAAAGGGTAAGCAGAATTAATTACATCGCTGGGTTTTCTCCATGAAGAACTTCGATGCTCTGAAGAGCTTATAATGCTCTTCAATGCTCTTTAGACACTCATAATAACCAACAGGTTGCTAAAAGTACATTTTTGGGGTAAACTCATAAGAAAAACAACAACAAAAAAACACCTTAGCAATTTGTGACCCCAAAAGTATAGAAGTTATGTATGCTCTAGACATGGACAAATTATCTTAAAATCTAATTCCATCACTTGTACCTGCCATTAACTTTCCCAGATGGATACATACACACACACACACACACACACACATTAACTAACAACAGTTAGTTGCTTTTCTGATTCACTGTAAGACTATTGCTCCAAGTGTTAGTCAGCTTTTACCAAAGTACCTGACAAGCACAACATAGAAAGAGAAAAGTTTACTTTGGCTCAGAGTTTCAGAGGTTCAGTCCACGATCAGCAGACTACAAGACAGAAACATAGCAGCAAGGAATGGTGAAGGAAAGATGCTCAGTTCATGGAAGCTGGAAATCAGAAGGGGGGGCAGGGACAGATACAGTCCTTAAGATCAAGCCCCCAGTGACCCACCTCCTCCAGCCAGGCTCTACCGCTGAACCCTGCTACATGGAGATCAGGCTTTAGCACATTGAGTTTTGGGGGACACTCCATATCTAAACCATAGCACATGGTCAAGATAATACGGGGTAGAAAGTATACACAAATTCTTAGGAGAGTCTAGATTGCTATTTCCTAAACATCCGTGGAATATTTACAGAACTGAAGGGTCCTTACATATTCACATTAGTGATAACTCTAACACATGGCCTTCATGCCAACATAGCACTTGTCATTCTCATTGAAAAGAGAGAATGTTTAAACTAGCTCTACTTAAGATGTCGTTTAGGACACTGAGTCATGCAATTGAATCTACAACATTTAAAACAAAGTCATTTCAACATTATCTCCTGAAAAAAAAACATAATTCATCTACAATCCAGTTTTCCGAATAAGAAACAAAACATAACCAGAATTGTTTTGTCTTCTCAAGCCCCAGTGTTTCAAAGGATATATAATTCTTTGTAGAAAATAGTTATTATGGATTCTTCATGCCCAAGAATTTTCCCTGCCTTCTTATTTAAGATGGTTCAGGGCTTCAGGGAATTCATGGATCAAAAACCTAAGACATTTTTTCCATATTGTAGAATATGTCTATCATTTAATACAACTCAATGTCAATTTCTACAGTATCTGTCCATTTTACGAAGAACCCAATAAACACTGGAGCTGGAAACATTTGCAGATATTTAAGAGATTACTGTTATTTAGTTGGCAAAAGTCATAAAAGGCTGAATTTCTGTCAAAGATATTTATATTTAACAGAATCAGACTGAACTTTAATCATTGCTCAATGGCACTAATATAAATAGAAATAATGTCTTTTTCTTTTTTTGTTTTGGAAGTGACTTAAACATAAATTATTTTTCCAAAAATGGGGAATAAAATATTGTCAAAGTTTTCAATTATGCTTTTGTTATTGTTTTATCTTGTTCATAGTTTCTCCAAAAATTTTCTTTTTCTTGCTGCTTTACCAGACTTACTTTACATATATATGTCACCCCTCCACATATGCCATTTTTATTGCATTTCTGGGGATTTCCCAATGCACCAGCTTCCTGTGTCTTACTAGACTCTTATCAAATCTTCAGATTGTCATATAACTGAGTTATAGACAGTCTAGAGGGCTAAGTTGCATTCAAAATCTAAGAAAAATATTTTATCTGTCAAAAGATTTTCAATAAATTCCTCAATGTAGTAATAATTATTTAATTAGTGAGAGACTAGAAGACATCAGGGCACAGTAATAAACGTAGGTCATCATGAATCGTAGCTGGCGTTTGGAGGACCATTTTTTCCTGAATGTCATGAAATCCTTAAGAGAACTATGCATTTCCCAGAAGTAGAAACTCGCCCCTATGGAATTCTGAGTTGCAAGATAATGTTGGTAGATGGTATAATGCTTCTAACTTTCAGGGTTCCAGAGGAGAATCTGAGTGTGCACACAAGGTGATTTTCATTTCTTTTATCTTAGATAACATGTATACATATGATGGGCACAGGGGAAATCTCAGATTTCTACAAAGAAAGAATTTGCAACAGTAAATCATACTCGGCGCTGACATACTACCCAAAGAGATACCAAGTAAGGATATGAAACAGAAATTAAAAAAAAATAATTTTTGTCCTAAATGTTTTCCACTACCATGAGTATATGCTCCCATATATATATACTGAAAAACATACCCAGTAAAGATCTAATACAAATTAAAGAATCTAACATAACTTGAAACTGCTAGATATAGTATTATTTCACAGTTAATAAAAAGTATTATCCATTTAATGCCTAATCAATGAAAAATGGAAAATGGTCAGTATGTTTGAGGTTTGAATTCTTAAGAAATAAATACCAATTGAACTGTGTTTTTGAAAAAGTGTCTGCGAAATATGTCATGTGAAATATTTTACCCTCTGTCTTGCTGAAGGTATAGACCATAGTTTGTAAAGAACTGAAGGAAGTTCATCAGGGAAGAGCAGCCAAAAGTACAGTTGTCCCTCCTTATCTACAGTAATTCTTTCCAAGATTATAGTTACTTGCAGTCAACTATGGGTCAAAAATATTGAATGAAAAACTCCCGAGGTAAACAATCCATACATTTTAAATAGTATGCCTTTCTGAGTAGCATGATGAAATCATGCACAGGCTCATTTCATCCCACCTGGGATGTGAATCATTGCTCTGTCCAAAATACCCAAGCTGTATCCCCTTACCTGCCCAATAGTCACTTAGCTGTCTTGATTATCAGATTGATTATCTCATTATCTCAGTGCTTGTGTTCAATGACCCTTACTTTTCTATTACTGGTTCCAAAATGCAAGAATAGCAATGCAGGCAATTCAGATATGACAAAGAGAAAACAAAAAAATGTTAATTTTAAGTGAAACAGGGAAAAGAAAGTTCTTTATTTTTTAAGGAAAAAAATCATATGCTGAGGCTGCTAAGACTTATGGTAAGAACAAATCTTTTATCTGAGAAATTGTGAAGAAAAAGACATTTGTGCTAGTTTTGCTGCTGCATCTCAAACTGCAAAAGTTAGGGCTACAGTGCGTTAAGTGCTAAGGTGGAAAAGGCATTAAATTATAGGATTTGGTACTAACCACACTTTTTAGGCATCCGCTGGAGGGTCTTGGAACACGTGCGTTGCAGCTAGAAAGGGGTTACTGTATTGACAGCTTTAGCTAAGTTAAGCTTCTATAATGGAAGTATTCTCCACTCTCTTGTTTCTGCAATTTGTCAGCTTTGCAGACAGGAGCAAAGGTGAAGACGCAAATGTGTTGGCAACCTGCTATCAGCATGTTATCTAAAATTTACTTGTAGTGCTCATAGTAGCCTCTCAGCTAGTTTTCACACCTGCTTTACTAATGAGGAAACGATGATTTAGCGAGATGAGATCATCCCCCCCCAATCTCCCCAGCAAGCAAGCAAGCAACAAAATTCATTCTCAATTCTGTGTGATTCTGAAGTCAAAGGTCCTTCTGAATTGAATTGCCTTGCGTTTCATAAAGACTGTGGTATTATAGACTGGAAGACTGATCTTGAAGATTGGGATGCTTACGAGCTAGGAAGGACTAACATTTCACGAGGAGGGAGCAGGAAGGGTAGGTTCCCGCAGTGTGGACTGTGGACAGGTGGGTATTTATGTGGCTACTGAAGCAGCTGCAGTGCACTTAATACAGGGCAGAGAGGGAACTGGTGCGAGGTGAGGCTGCTCAGAGCAGAGCATGCCTGGAAGAGCTGGAAGAATCTAAGGGAAAACAACAACATAAAAGCAACCACTCTGCGGTAGTCTAATCTATCCCAGGATCAGGCTTGCTTCTGTCTTTCTTTGTTATGTCAAATGTGTCTTGGGTGGTTGCTGAATATCTGTCATCCCTATGTGTTTCACTTAGTAACTAAGTCAAGGCTTGTGAGAACATAATCAGATCTTTTCTATCAAAGTAATAGCTTCACTTAAGCTCCCTTTTGTAAAAACCATTTTGTAACCTCGTGTGCACTTATATTATTTTCTGTCAGTTTCCATCTCCTGAGAATTGCAAGAGGCAAACCCCCACAACATCCCCTCCAGCCAATAGTGTCAAAATTGTGCAGCTACACTCCCACCAATAGGAGTACAGCTACAGCACAGGTGCCCCACACTGAAAATAAAATACCTGGCAGTTTCACCACATTGTTCTTGCCTACCTAAACGCACTGGCAGGATCCCTTTTTGCAAAAAGTAAACTTGCCTTGCCGAGTCACTTTTGAATATGTCTTTTCTTACGACGCCATGGAAATTTATTTCTAACAGGCTAGAGTTGCTTTTTTTTCTGAAGAACCTTGGGAGTACCATGTTCAGATGACTGAAACTTCAAGAAAGTCTAATAACAGAAAGAGAGAGAGTTTCTGAATCTATCCATTAGTGGCCCGAATTTCCTTTTATGGAAATAGTGCAGAGACCATTGAATGCTAATGTGCATGGCCTCTCCACCCCCATCCCTTTGTAGGGAGAACAAAAAAGGCTTAAAGGGCAAGAGTCTTTGGGTGTCCTCTGTTGTGGTAGAGTCCCCACTTCCTGAGGACTTCAGAATCTGAATTTGCAGCTCAGGGCACCCCTCTTGTGAAGATAAACGGAGGGACAGAAATCCAGGCCCACTTCCTAGTATCCTTGTTCATGTTTTTATCCTGTACATTATTTGTTTGCTGATCCAAAAGTAAACCAAGTCTACTCCAAGTCATCATTCTCTCCCATGCTAAAATTCAGACCAGCTTTGGTGTTTTGGCCTAACTCAGTGGGCAGGATATGATAATTGTTAATATTTGCTGTAAATTACCAAGGTTGTAATTTTATTCTTCAGTATACTTTCATGAGAAAGGAGACTTTTAAAAAATTATTTCCAGTATTCAAGGTGTAGAAATTGAGAATCATACCTATGACACTTCCTTTCATAGCTCCTCACTGATGAACTTGGGACCAGACTCTGTCTTGTCACTGTGACCATTATGACTACGCAATTCTTTATGAATACACAGAATAAATAACCTCTGAGGAAGTCACACAGATCTCTGTTTCAAATGGTGAGTTCCCCCAGTATTGGAACTTCTGGCTTCCAATTATATTTCAAAGCCAATGTAAAAGGGGATTAAATGTAACCTGTGGAGAAAAATCACAGAAACTTGAATACATTTCTTTTCATGCTTAAAAATACAAATAACCAGAAAACAGTCTTGGAAGATATTCTAAGGAGAGTTGGAAGACAAAGTTGATTTAATTAGGAAAGTGTGAAGAAAATATATAAAAACAAAAAATATGTTATGCAATAGTCTGGAGGTAAACAAAGAAAAGCCACCTTCATGTTTAGAAATGAGAAAATGATAATTATATAACTACTGGCACCAAAATATCTACCACTTTAACTCACAGAATAGATTTTTAGCCTATGCTGATTTGAGAAGGAAATAGACTAAAGAATATTGACCAGGTCCTGGCACATAATCAAAGCTTAATCAATGCTAATTGAAGGAAGAATGAATAGATGGAATTATCGCCACAGATACAGTGGGGAACGGAGAATAGGAAGAGCTTCCCCCGAACATAAATCTCATTCTGTGCCATCCCACAGTATATTCCTCAACAGTTCTTGTTTTGTTTTGTTTTTAATTTCTACTCTTCTCCAGCTCATGGATTCCTAGGTCTCACCTAGCCCCGTATAGTCTGTAGACAGATTTGACTATACTGGATGATTTGTAATACTTACAGTGAAAAAGCATCAAGATTCATGTTTAAAATATTCCATCCAGCCGGGCATGGTGTCTCACACTTGTAATCACAGTACTTGGGAGGCTGAGACTGGAGGATCCAGGTTCGCCGCCAGCCTCAGCTACTTGGTGAGACCCTCTGCAACTTAGTGAGACTCTGTTTCAAAATAAAGAACAAAAAAATGGGTCTGGGGTGTAGCTTGGAGGTAGAATGCCCCTTGGTTTAATCCCCGGTACCGCAAATAAATAAATAAATAAATAAATAAATAAAATATTCCATCCAGTACCTAAATTCATCAAGAATGTGGAAATATTCAATAGCTTTTTAAAATTTTTTTCAAGCTACATAATTTTATCTTTTCAGGCTTTTACACATTTCCTGAAGTAAATTTGATCTCAGGAAAACAAATATTTTTCACTTACTTAGAGGAAGAAAATAATTTCCTGATTAGCAATTTAAGTAATTTTGACAAAGCTTCACAAAATAATCTTAAACAAACAAAGAATGATTTCAAAATACTGGTGAGGTCTTTCAATTTAAAATGAAAAGAAAATACCAGATCCTGGCATATGCTTAAAAACACTAATTGTAGAGTTGGGTTACTGAATATTCCCTGAAAAGCAATAGAACATTCTTTCCTTTGAAATAACAACATAATGGCAATAACAGCCCATAGTCACGGTGAAAAAATAAATTGGAATAACAAGAGAGTGAGAAGAAATTCCAAGGCGAATGCCAAGATGCCAAAGAATGTAGATGCAAAGAATGGTAATAGTTCCTCACTTTCCAAAGATGAGTTTTCCAGTTTTGCTGGGAATAAGTATGGGAGTGAGTTACCCTCTTAGAATGTATACTTTGCTCCATATGTAGTTTGTTGAGAAGAACAATTATGAAATCCTAAATGGTAGTTACTCTTGAATGTCTGCTCTTCAATCTCATTCTTTACCAACTGAAACTAAGGACACTGTTGTTAGTTGCTAAAATGAAAGGGTGTTCTAGTTTGAGAAAATTGCTGTGAAATCCCAGACCCAAGGAATTCAAATAGATGTCACTCGTGGGAAATCAAACATTGAATTGTCCTCTTTAGGTGAGAGAGTTAGAAGCCCTTTGCTGGCTTTTTTTTTTAAGACAACAGAACATTTTCTTTAGATCTACATGCTAGGGAATTTCACCTTTAGAGTCATTTATGTGTTAATAGAGTCACCTTAAATATAAATATCCCTGGACACACTGTGAGTCTAATAAGTTTCATCTCTCTCATCTCTCTTATCCTGTGCTGATGCTATTAGCAAGTAGGGCTGCCTTAGAGGATGAACTGAGGTAGATTGTTGAGGCTTCGTGTGAAACATCCCTATGATTAAACAGCCAGGTCTGTTGCCTGGTGGCAAGGGCAAGAGGGAGCGAGCGTGGTGGAGGAAGCAGGGAGCAAAGTCACATTTGATGCACATTTTCCAGCTCTGTTTTACATCATTAGTTGATATGTAATAGGAAAATCAAGAAGGAGTAAGTTTTAAGTCTAATTTTACCTATTAACATTGTGAAAGAAAAATATTCATGACACTCACTAAGGAATTGTAAGACAAACCTTATTTAGGACCATCACAAAACAGTAGGGACCACTACAATGGGTTTTGCAATAGAGGAGAGAGATTGGGCTCAACTCCAAAAACAACCTGGGCAAATGGGAATTTATTGTCAGTGAGCAGGATTGGGGGTAAGTCAACAGTTGATGGAAAATTACTAGGAGAAAGCATTAGGGGTTGGGAGAGGGTCTGTAAACCAATTCATCAGGATTCTTGTTGATGACAGGACAGGGTGATCACCTGGGGATGATGGAGGATGAGCAAATATATTAAATATGCAATAGGTCATCCTATACGGAGGCTAAGAATTCTGGCTAAACTGACTTAGTAAGATTCTTGCTAAAGCTGGACAATGCAGAGATAAACACAGAAGCTCAAAAATTAGGACTCAATTGAGAGAAGAGTTTAGGGGAACTTGAATAAAGTTTGATCAAGAGGAGAATCTTTGTCAATATCCCCCAAAGATATTTACTTTTATATTTACCATATTAATGGAAGCAGAAAATATTTACCTAACAGACAGTGATATAATATGTGCACAACAGATATGAATATATTTTAGATTAATAGAAGTGGTGCTGACCACTCATTAGAAAGACAGATGTTATCAATATTTCTTGTAGGGGACAAGGGGCACTAACATTTTTGTTTTAATTAAGTGAACAATGAACATAAAGACTCAAGTTATAGTCCAGCCATGTGAATTTGGACAAGTCACTTGTCTTTGTCTTCGACTGTCCTTCTAGGGTAGCTGCACAGTTTGTAAACAAGCTATCACAGGCACTACTCTTTTACCAAGTGTTTTCGTCACAGTGCATCAAAGGTCACCAGGTCTCTGAGCTGTAATATCTATGTTTGCCATTCACTTTCTGATTGCTAATCAATTGCCACATGTTTTTGTTATGCAATGATTAATATCCAGGCACTAATATCTGCATTAGCTAGTTGTTGTAACAAAAGTAATTTTAAAATGTACAAATAATGTACAAGTAATTTTAAAATGCTACAAGACAATATATATTAGCCACTCTCATAAACAGAGATGAGTTATCCAGAGTTGCAGGTGGTTGCTATGAACATTTGTTTTCAGTCCTCACATCTAAACAAAGAGGGTGATATGGAATTTGGGCGCATATCTTGTATTCACATTCCATCCGAGGTGAGGAATGCAGTCCCGAGGCTGCACTTAATATGAAGGCTTTTGTTACTAAGAGGAATGAAGGAAGAAGAAATCTTCCACAAAAGATTCAAGTCAAACTGTCATGGGGAGACATGCTAATTGTGTGGGTCCTTGGCCTCCACGATGAAAAAGAATTTCAACACGTGCCATCAGAAAAAGACAAAGGTTTAATTAATTCAAGAAAGGTGGTGATACAGGTTCAGGGAGATGGGGGCCATCTCAAAAAGGGAGAGTGAGTCTCTGCGCAAGTCCATCCATCCAAGCAAGCAAGAGAGAGTTTTGCGGCCTTCTCAGTTCTTTTATAGGAGGAGGCAGATAGGGTCGCACAGTGGAGCGCAGGACTTCCTCTTAACCTTCAGGTTTCCCTGGCAACTGATGAGTGGTGGCTGGCTGGTGTCTGACCTTGTCCTCCTCATTGACCCTTTGTTTCTCAGGAATCTCAGGTGTGGGGAGGAGCCATTTTGATTCAGGGTGTGGGCTCATTAAGGCTTCTGCCTAAGCAGAACACCCCTATGGGATGGAGTTAGATTATGAACTTTCAAAATTTTAAATCTATATTTTTCTTCC
>PVJS01027445.1:14145-26346 GCA_004027185.1 Glis glis | reverse complement strand
CACTAGACCCCCGGCCCTATTTTTTATACTTTATTTTGAAACCGGGTCTCACGAAGTTGCGGAGGGCCTCACTAAGGAGAGAGAGAGAGAGAGAGAGAGAGAGAGCTGAGGCTGGCCGCGAACCCGGATCCTCCGGTCTCCACCTCCCAAAGTACTGGGATTACAAGCGTGCGCCACCACGCCCAGTCCAACAATTGATATTTCTGATATTTTTTTTTTTTGTGGTACTGGGGATTGAACCCAGGAACATTCTACCTCTGAGCTCCACCCCCAGCCCAAGTTTTTATTCTTTATTTTGAAACAGGGTCTCACTGAGTTGCAGAGGGCCTCACAAGTAGTTGAGGCTGGCCACGAACCTGCAATCCTCCTGTCTCAGCCTCCCAAGCACTGGGATTACAAGCATGTGCCACCACGCCCGGCTATATCTTTTAAACTCTGAAAAAAAAAAGACATTCATAAGTATAATTGTCAGCCAGGCATGGTGGTGCATGTCTGTAATCCCAATACTTGGGAGGCTGAAATAGGATAGCACATTTGAGAACAGCCTCAGCAATATAGCGAGACTCTATAAACAACCTAGTGAGGCCCTGTTTCCAAACAAAAAAAAATTTTTTTTAAAGGGCTGGGGGTGTAGCTCAGAGGTAGAATGCCCTGGGTTCAATCTCCAGTACGGGGAAGGGGGAGAGTAAGTATAATTGTTATTGAAAATTGCTTATTTATTCAGGCACTGTGCTGGATGCTAAGAGAAAAAGTACTCCCTGCCCTCAAGGGGCTCAGCTTCTATTTGGGAAGATAGGCAAACTAACCCTCAAGTGTGATAAGTACTTTGGTAGAGGGCTCTATAGGAATAGATTCCTAGATGTAAGTTTTTTACATTTCCTAAAAGTAAATTTATAAATTTATTTATTTATTTATTTGGCAGTACTGGGGATTGAACCCAGGGGCATTCTACTTCTGAGCTACACCCTCAGCCCTATTTTTTATTTTTTATTTTGAAACAGGGTTTCACTAAGTTGCAGAGGGCCTCACTAAGTAGCTGAGGCTGGCCGCGAACCTGGATCCTCCGGTCTCAGCCTCCCAAGTACTGGGATTACAAGTGTGCACCACCACGCCCGGGGTAAATTTATAAATTTAGAAGTGAGCCAGGTGTGGTGGTGCACACCTGTAATCCCAGGACTTGGGAGACTGAGACAGGAGGATTGCATGTTTGAAGCCAGCCTCAGCAACTTAGTGAGGCTCTCAGCAACTTAGGAAGACCCTGTTTCCAAATAAAAATTAAAATAGGTCTGATGGTGTAGCCCAGAGGTAGGAGGCCCCCCTGGATTCCATCCCCAGAACAGTAAAGGGAGGGAGAGAGGGAGGGAGGGAAATCCACCAGCTGGGCATGGTGGTGCACACCTATAATTCCAGTACCTGGGAGGCTGAGACAGGAGAATTACAGGTTCACAGCAATATAGCCAGACTCTCAGCAATTTAGCAAGACCCTGTTTTTTGTGGGGTTTTTTTTTTTTTTTTTGTCTTTTTCTTGTGGTACTTGGGACGGAACCCAGGGGCATTCTACCTCCGAGCTATATCCCTAGCTCTATTTTTTATTCTTTATTTTGAAACAGGGTCTCACTAAGTTGTAGAGGGTCTCACTAAGTTCCTGAGGCTGGCTGTGATCCTCAATTCTCCTGTCTCAGCCTCCCAAATACTGGGATTACAAGCGTGCGCCCAGCGACCCTGTTTTAAAACAAGAAAAATTTTTAAAAAGGGCTGGGGATGTACCTCAGAGGTAGGATGTCCCTGGGTTCAATTCCCAGTACCAAAAAAAAAAAAAGCATAATCCACAGGTAGCCTTTAATCAACACGGGAATTACTATAAGCTAGTAGATAAAACCCAGTTCAGGGGCAAGTAAGTTTAGCCCATAGCCCAAAGAGTAGTCTATAAATAGGAAGCTATGCTTACTCCATTCAGAAGGAGCTTCTAAAAATTCAGGCAGGGAACTTGCTTAGCCTATCGGTTTCCTGAAGAAATTCGTTTCCCACCATTTAAAAGTTTTATAGAACTAAACAAGCTTCATTTTACAACAAAAATACTTTCTACCACTTAACATTTTTATTGCCTTTAATATGTGATACTGCTCAGAAAATGTTCTTTTTAATTTTTTTTTCTTCTTTTTTGTGGTACTGAGGATGGAACCCCGGGGCATTCTACCACCGTGTTACACCACTAGCCCTATTTTAGTCTTTATTTTGAAACAGGGTCTCACTAAGTTGTGGAGGGCCTCACTAAGTTGCTGAGGCTGGTCTCAAACCTGCGATCCTCCTGTCTCAACCTCCCAAATCCTGGGATTACAAGCATGTGCCACCACACCCAGCTTTCTTTTTAATTTTTAACACAAGGAATCCATGCTCTCGAAAGGGGAGATAATGTTGTGGGGGAAGGGAGATACTTCACGAGGGTTTGTCTTCTGAGTCTTGTACTGTCATTGCCTAGGTACCTAACTAGCCAGTGTTCATGAGTTACTGATAGATATAAAAATACTACAGCAGACTGAAACTCTTTCAATTACTAATTCTAGGGAGCCCAGATTCTACTTCTCCTTCCACCAGCCCTACTTTCTGGAATTACAGTCGATCTGTGGGGGATTATGCACAAACTTTAAAGAAGTTTCAGTATCAACTTGCCTGTAGATCTCAGGCCCCAAGTGCTAACAAAGATGAAGCTGATCTCAGTTCTAAACAAGCTGCAGAAGAGGTAAATGGAAAATAAAAATGACAATATTTATGCTAGAAACTCTTCTATTCCTGAATCTTTGTTTTCTATAATCTCCACTTTTACTAGATAGAAATATAAATCTGGCATTCATTAAACAGCAGAAAGTCTCCTGTTTTACTTTGTGTACATAAAACTAAATTATGTTGTACATTTTACTCTTTATGGCACATAGTTGACATTAGTGCCCTGCCTAAGATATTTTTCTACATTAATTATAGAAAGGCTGTCAGGTATCTAATTGTACTTAACATATACCAGACTCTTACTTTTAAAATACATTTGGATTAGAACATATGGTAGTCTGTAACTTCATCAGTTTAATACCAAAATGGGATTTTTATTTTGTTCTTAAAAGCAAGAGAAGCATTCTTTAAACATGCTAATGTAAGGATCTTTTAAAGGTATATCTGTTCACGAACAACAAGTTGGTAATAAGAAAATTAACTAAATATTAATTAAATGAATATTGCTGTTTCTGAAGATTTTTTTCAGACTTCATCAAATATTTTCTAGCAAGATTTTTCCTCACTGATTGTTCATTTTAAACATTTTTAATAGGTTTGGGCAAGAGTGACTATGAATAGACAACTTCTTGATCATATGGATTCGTGGACAGCTAAATTTAGAAATGTAAGTTCTGACATTACTCTTTGAATAATATTAGTGCCTCTTAATATGTAAAGCATAATATTAAACTATTAGAGTTGTTATTAGAATGTTAGAAATAATTATTAAAAGTATAATGAATGGTACATCTATAAGGATAAATATGACATTTACCTCATGTTGTCCATTTTTTGTGGGATTGTTTTTCTCTCCATATTTAGTAAATCAATGTATTTAGAGAAAATAAAGGAGCAATATGTTTAGTTATTGTTATTAATTATTATTACTTAATTATTATAATTATTATTCTTCCCTTTCCCAATTTTTCAGTTTTATTTTCCAAAGAGCTTTTCTCTTAGGGTCTATTATGTACCTAGAATTGTGAGGGAAACAAAAAGGGATTCTTGCCCTCAGAAAATTTAACACTTAGATAAGATTAATACATGTGAATAATCACATTAGAAATGTAAACTAGAGATTATCCTTTTAGCTAAGAATAATAATTATAGAAAATATTAAGAAAATTTTGAGCCGGGCGTGTTGGCACACACTTGTAATCCCAGTACTTGGGAGGCTGAGACAGGAGGATCGCAGGTTCACGGCCAGCCTCAGCTACTTAGTGAGGCCCTCTGCAACTTAGTGAGACCCTGTTTCAAAATAAAGAATAAAGAAATAGGGCTGGGGGTGTAGCTCAGAGGTAGAAGGCCCATGGGTTCAATCTCCAGCACCACAAAAAAGAAAAGAAAAAAAAATTTTTTTTTTTTTTGCGGTACCGGGGATTGAACCCAGGGGCATTCTACCTCCGCGCTGCACCCTCGGCCCTATTTTTTATACTTTATTTTGAAACCAGGTCTCACAAAGTTGCGGAGGGCCTCACTAAGTAGAGAGAGAGACAGGGAGAGAGAGAGAGAGAAAGAGAGAGAGCTGAGGCTGGCCGCGAACCCGGATCCTCCGGTCTTTGCCTCCCAAAGTACTGGGATTACAAGCGTACGCCACCACACCCGGCAAGAAAAGAAAATTTTAACTGAAAGTTTTGTATTTTCTTCAGGGAAAAAAACCCAGCATATATGATTTAAGAATATAACCTAGCGGCCAGGTGTGTTGGTGCACACCTGTAATCCTAATACTTGGGAGGCTGAGACAGGAGGATTGCAGGTTCGAGGATAGCCTCAGCAAGTAGTGAGACTCTCATCAACCAAGTAAGACCCTGTTTCAAAATGAAAATTAAAAAATAGGGCTGGGGGTGTAGCTCGATGGTAGAATGCCCCTGGGTTCAATCCCTAGTACCACCAAAAAAAAAAAAAAAGAATATAACCTAGCACTCCAATAGGCTACTTAACTTTCTAGATTTAAAGTAGCTGCTGCTTTCATTCTTATTCACTGCACTACATGGATCTGTTAATATTCAAGTACAAGGCAGTAAAAAAGTTCTTAGAGTTGTTTATAAAATGAAAATAACTATTTGACGATTATTTTGAAATTATTTATACAAAATCTTACCTCATTTCTTCCTAGTGGATCAATGAGACAATATTAGTGCCACTGGTTCAAGAAATTGAGTCTGTCAGCACCCAGATGAGACGAATGGGTTGTCCAGAGCTACAGATAGGAGGTATGTGAACTAGAGCCCAGAGTTTGTGTTACTTTCAATAAAATTGACCAAGAAAATATTTTCTCGTAATGAGCTATTTAACAACTTTCTTTGTTATCTTCAGGCAAAGCAGGGAAAAATGACTATAATATAGTTAGTTTTTTAAAAATGTAATAGCTTTATTGAGATATAATTTACCTACCATACTACTCATTTAAAGGGTACAGTTCTAAGGTTTGGGTTGTTCAACCATTGGCACATTTATTTATTTATTTATACATACATACATACTGGGGACTGAACCAAGAGGCATTTTATCTCCTAACCACACCCCCAGCCCTTTTTATGTATTATTTTGAAACAGGGTTTTGCTGAGTTGTTGAGGTTCTCACTAAGTTGCTGAAGCTGGCCTTGAACCTGCGATCCTCTTGTCTCACCCTCCCAAGTACTGGGATTACAGGTGTGCACCACCACACCTGGCATCACAATCAATTTTAGAACATTTCATTACCCCAAAAAGAAACCCCATGCCCTTTTAGCAGTTACCCCCCATTTCATACATTCCCTTCAGTCCTATGCAAGTGTCACGTCTATTTTTTGTCTATGGATAGGCCTGTTTTGGATATTTCATATAAATGGTATCATTCATTATGTGTTTCTTTACAACTAGCTTCTTTCACTTAATATAATGTTCTTGGGGTTCATTCATGTATTATCATGCATTTATTGGTACTTCATTTCTTTTTATGGCTGAATAATATTCAAAATGCATCTTTTACATTTTGTTTATTCATTCATTTGATTGGCATTTGGCTTGCTTCTACTTTTTGGCCATTATGGATAGTGCTACTATGAACATCTGAGTGCAGGTGTTTATAAGGCCATGTTTTCATTCTCTATACGGTGTGTACCTAGGAATAGAATTGCTGGGACATACGGTAACTGTTTAACCTTTAAGGAGATGCCCGGCTCTTCTGTTATGCTCCACCAGAGTCTGGGAAGTTCTAGTTTCTCCCCATCCTCACAAACTCTTGATGTCTGCGGTCATCCTAGTGGGTATAAAATGGCAAAAAAAAAAAGAATACCTTTTCCTAATATGGTTCATTGGTTATTACTAGTATGAATGGACGTTTTGAAATTTTTTTGGTTTTTAAGTTCTTTTCATGGTTATCTTTTATGACATAAGAGAAATTGCTATCATAAAAAGTTTCTTCTTGTCCTGGCACAATGAGCAACTTTTTTTATTATTATTATTTTTTTTTATGGTACTGGGGATTGAACCCAGGGGCATTCTACCTTCGAGCTCCACCCCCAGCCCTATTTTTTATTCTTTATTTTGAAACAGGGTCTCACTAAGTTGCAGAGGGCCTCACTAAGTAGCTGAGGCTGGCTGCAAACCTACGATCCTCCTGTCTCAGCCTCCCAAATACTGGGATTACAAGTGTACGCCACTACGCCCAGCCCAATGGACAACTTTTTATTCAGCTTATTTTGAAAGCTATCATGCATCTTTTTATGCATACACCATAACAATCTTCTGTATATTAGTTGTATATAGATTTGTCAAAGTGAATTTGGCTGCTTCTTGGTGGGAGGTGTGCATGTTTGTATAAACCTGGCCGCTTTGCCTAAAATGATAAGTCATAGGTAAAGTATATAATACAAATGAAGGTAAACTATTAGTACTTTTCATTTATTTTACTCAGCATCTGTTGAATACCTTCTGTGTGCTAGGTACTATTCTAGGCACTGGGGATACAGCACTGAAGAATATAACCCTGCCGGGCGTGGTAGCACACGCTTGTAATCCCAGTACTTTGGGAGGCAGAGACCGGAGGAGCCGGGTTCGCGGCCAGCCTCAGCTCTCTCTCTCTTTCTCTCTCCCTGTCTCTCTCTCTCTCTCTACTTAGTGAGGCCCTCCGCAACTTCGTGAGACCTGGTTTCAAAATAACGTATAAAAAATAGGGCTGGGGGTATAGCACGGAGGTAGAATGCCCCTGGGTTCAATCCCCGGTACCGCAAAAAAAAAAAAAAAAAAAAGAATATAACCCAAATCCCTGCCCTCGTCAACCTTTTTTTCTAGTAGATGAGACAAACAGTAAAGAAAGTGGTTGGTACTAAGGAGGAAAAGTAACACAGGAGGGTCTGGTCACTGCTGACAAGAGGGTGGAAATGGGAGATCTCGCCAGGGGAAGACCTCCACGGACTTGTATGACGACACAAAGGCAGTGAGGAGCTGCCACTTCAGCATGTGAGGAGCACTGGAAGTACTTTTAGAGACCCTCGTGAAGAATAATCTTTGTTCTCTGTTTTATTTCTGTCAGAGGCTAGTATTACCAGCTTGAAACAAGCTGCCCTGGTCAAAGCCCCTCTCATTCCGACTCTGAATACAATTGTGCAGTATTTGGACCTAACACCAAATCAAGAATACTTGTTTGAAAGGATCAAAGGTAACTATTAATTTAAATGGGAAAAAAGAGCTTTTTTTTTTTTTTACAACAGTGGGATTTATAAATGAATAACTAGGGAAAACATTTTTAAAAAAAATTAAGCCGGACGTGGTGGCACACACTTGTAATCCCAATACTTGGGAGGCTGAGACCAGAGGATCCGGGTTCACGGCCAGCTTCAGCTACTTAGTGAGGCCCTCCACAACTTAGTGAGAACCTGTTTCAAAATAAAGTATAAAAAGTAGGGCTGGGGGTGTAGCCTGGAGGTAGAATGCCCCTGTGTTTAATCCCCGGTACCGCCCAAAAAAAATTAAACATTTAAATATGATTTTTTTATATATATATTTAGGGGGATGTCAGGGATTGAACACACGGGCGATCTACCTCTGAACTACACCCCAGCTTCTTTTATGTTTTATTTTTAAACACAGTCTCACTAAGTTGCTGAGGATCTCACTAAGTTGCTGAGGATGGCCTCAAACCTGAGATCCTCCTGGCTCAGCCTCCCAAGTACTAGTATTACCAGCATGTGCCACCACATCTGGCTTGATTTTATATTTCATAAATATATATTTAATGAAGGCTTATTCTTGAACAAACTTTTGGATCCTCTGTTTTACATGCTAAGAATTGTCAAAATAACAACTCTAATAATAATTTCATTTTGGGCCATGCGTGGTGGTGCGCGCTTGTAATCCCAGTACTTGGGAGGCTGAGACGGTAGGATCACAGGTTTGCAGCCAGCCTCAGCCACTTAGGCCCTCCACAACTTAGACCTTGTTTCAAGATAAAAAATAAAATAGGACCAAGGGTGTAGCTCCAAGGTAGAATGCCCCTGAGTTCAACCCCTAGCACCAAAAAAAGGGGGGTTGGTGGTGTAGCTCAGAAGTAGAATGACCCTGGGTTCCATCCCTAGAACCAAATAATAACTTTATTTTGTATAGGAAACTTAAATATGAGCTAAATGGGCTCAAGTGAATATTTCACTAAATTTCTACTCTTAGACTACAAGAATGGGTACTACTGTAACGTTCTTTATAACACCAGCATGTTGCTGGGCATGGCGGCGCACTCCTATAATCCTAGTACTTGGGAGGCTGAGACAGGAGGATCCACAGGTTCAAGGACAACCTCAGCAGCATTGCGAGACACTGTTTCAAAACAAAAAGTAAAATAGGGCTGGATGTAGCTCAGAGGTAGAATGCCCCTGGGTTCAATTCCTAGTACAAATAATAATGATGATAATAATAATAATAATAATTATAATAATAGTAATACCAGCATGTTGATCTTTATCTTTTTAACTTTATTATTAAAAAGATATAGCCTTTTTTTTTTTTTGCAGTACTGGGGATTTAACCCAGGGGCATTCTACCACCGAGCTAAACCCTCAGCCCTATTTTTTATTCTTTATTTGGAAACAGGGTCTCACTAAATTGCGGAGGGCCTCACTAAGTAACTGAGGCTGGCCTCGAACCTGCAATCCTCCTGTCTCAGCCTCCCAAGTACTGGGATTACAAGCGTGTGCCACCATGCCTAGCTGAAGCCTTTAAAACTACCACCACACAGCTATACCTACCACAATACACTTATCACACTTAAAATGTTTAGCATTTTTTTTTACTTCATGAAATATCCATCCATCACATAAAATATATAATTATTTTTTGGTATTATTTGTTTCAAATATTTGGTAATATTTACTGTAAATATTATCATATGTTGTGATAAGTTGATATGTTTACATTTCTTTTTGAAGCTAGGCGTGGTGGCTCATGCTTGTAATCCCAGTACTTGGGAGGCTGAGACAGGAGGATCACAGGTTCGTGGCCAGCCTCAGTAACTTAGTGAGGCTCTCTGCAACTTAGTGAGACCCTGTTTCAAAATAAAGAATAAAAAATAGGACTGGGAGGTCGCTTGGAGGTAAAATGCCCCTGTGTTCAATCCCCTCAGTACTGCAGATAGATAGATAGATAGATAGATAGATAGATAGATAGATAGATTGATTGATTTCTTTTTGGTACTGAGGATTGAACCCAGGGGTGTTCTACCACTGAGCTACACTCCTAACCTTTTTTTTTTTTTTTTTTTTTTTTTTTTTTTTTTTTTTTTTTTTTTTTTTTTTTTTTTTTTTTTTTTTTGGTGTGTATGTGTGTGTAACTGGGAATTGAACCCTGGGGCATTCTACCGAGCTACACCACCCAGTCTTTTTTTTTAAACAGGGTCTCCCTAGGTTGATGAGAATCTCACTACTTGCTGAGGCTGGCCTGGCACCCAGGATCCTCCTGTCCAGGCCTCCCAAGTATTGGGATTACAGGTGTGCACCACCACACCCAGTTCCAACCCTTTTTAAAAACTTTTTGAGCCGGGCATGGTGGTGCATGCTTGTAATCTCAGGACTTGGGAGGCTGAGACAGGAGGATCGCCGGTTTGAGGACAGCCTCAGCAAGTAGTGAGACTCTCATCAACCTAGCGAGACCCTGTTTCAAAATAAAAATAAAAAATAGGACTGAGAGTGTAGCTCAGAGGTAGAATGCTCTGGGTTCAATCCCCAATACCATAAGAAAAAAAAAAAAGACTTTCTGAGACAGGGTCTCACTACGCTTCCCAGGCTGATATCAAACTTTTCATCCTCCTGCCTTTGCCTCCCAAGTAGCTGAGGTCATGGGCATGCATCACTGCACCTGGTTTATGTTTCTTTTAAACTCTAGGTTTCTCATGGTCTAGGTTCTGCTGAATATATCCATGGTGTGATTTTACACAACCCTCTGTCTTCTATAGTTTCTATAAACTCAGGACCAAATTTTTTGGCAAGATTGCCTGATAGATAGGGGATATTTGTGTATCTAAAAAAGTATGTAAATAGGTAGACATGTGTACATATAAATCATATATACAAAGTATCATATATCAAATATACAAAAAGTTTAAGAGAATACAATGAGTATACCACCTACATTGAATGGTTAGATTCATTTTGCCATATTTGATTCTCTCTTTACTTATATACACATACACACAAACACACACTTTGCTGTACCATTTGAAAGTACTTTGCAGACATCATTTTCTCTATGCATTTTGCTAAAATAAGAACATGCTTTTAGGGCTGGGATGCAACTCAGTGGTAGAGAGAGCACTTGCCTAGCATGTACAAGACCTTTAGTTCAATCCCTAGTGCAGGAAGAAAGGAGGGGAGAGGAGGAGGGTAGGTTTTACCTAACCATGACATACTTAATCACACCTCAAAAATTAACAATTCTAGCCAGGCGTGGTGGCGCACACTTGTAATCCCAGTACTTTGGGAGGCGGAGACCGGAGGATCCAGGTTCGCGGCCAGCCTCAGCGCGCAGCGCGCGCGCACACTTTCTCTCTCTCCTTGTCTCTCTCTCCTTGTCTCCCTCTCCTTGTCTCTCTCTCTCTCCTCTCTCTCTCTCTGGCTCTTCTTAGTGAGGCCCTCTGCAACTTTGTGAGACCCGGTTTCAAAATAAAGTATAAAAAATAGTGCCGGGGGCATAGCGCGGAGGTAGAACGCCCCTGCGTTCAATCCCCGGTACCGCAAAAAAAAAAAAAATTCCTTAGCCTCTTTTTTTAAATCTTTAGCTTTTTTCTTTCTTATAGGGTTGGGCATGTTAGGCAAGCACTCTACCTCTAAGCTACATCTCCAGGCCTTTTAAGCTTTTTTAATCTCACCTTTGTTGCACAGAACTTTCTCAGGGAGGCTGTATGAGCTCATTTCGATGGAACAGAGGTGGAGACTTCAAAGGACGAAAATGGGATACAGACCTACCGACTGATTCTGCTGTAAGCCCCTACTTGTATATTTTTCAGTTTAATATTTTTGTTACTAGATTTATGTTTTTATTTTTCCATTATAAAAATAGGTACTAAAATAATTTAGAAAGATAAAAGTAATTAATTTAAGCCAGGCACAGTGGCACAAGCCTGTAATTCCAGTACTTAGGAGTCTGAGACAGGAGGATTGTGCAAGTTCGAAGCTAGTGTGAGTTTATTGGGATTACAGGCACAGGACACCACGCCCGGCTAGGGAAAAGGAAGTTTGATGTTTGAACTGCTCCACCCTACATGACCCCCTTCCCCTAACACACAGATAATGGAAAGTTTGTAACCTAGAGTATGTAACATTTTTCTTCTTCAATTTGAAAAGGAAACCTTCCTATCAAAATATACCCAGTTTGTTGACAAATGTATTTTTTCCACTTTTGGATGTATGTGTGTGGTACTGGGGATTGAACCCAGGGGCACTCTACCACTGCGCTACATCCCCAGCCCTTTTTTTCAGGGGGACTGGGTATTGAACCCAGGCGCATTCTACCTCAGAGTTTACATCTTCAGCCCTGTTTTTATTTTGAAACAAGGTCTCAATTGCCCAAGGTCTCACTAAATTGCTGAGGCTAGACTCAAACCTGAAATCCTCCTGTCTCAGCCTCCTAAATACTGAGATTACAGGTGAGTGCCACCATGCCCAGCTTCTCTAGCCCTTTTTATTTTTTACTTTGAGGCAGAGTCTTGCTAAATTGCCCAGGCTGCCTTCAAACTTATGGTCCTACTGTTTTAGCTTCCCAAGTAGGTGAGATTACAAGTGTGTACACCATGCCCAGCTTTGTATTTTAAATTTTGAGTGAATTGTTTGAACTAATCCTGGCCTCATCTCTTAAACACAGTGAATTCCTTTTTTTTTTTTTTTGCAGTACTGGAGATTGAACCCAGGGGGATTCTACCTCCGAGCTACAAGCCCAGCCCTATTTTTTATTCTTTTTTTTTTTTTTTTG
>PVJS01027445.1:0-14045 GCA_004027185.1 Glis glis | reverse complement strand
CCTCCAGTCTCCGCCTCCCAAGTACTGGGATTACAAGCATGCGCCACTACGCCCGGCTTATTCTTTATTTGGAAACAGGGTCTCACTAAGTTGCGGAGGGGCTCACTAAGTAGCTGACGCTGGCCGTGAACCCAGATCCTCCGGTCTCAGCCTCCCAAGTACTGGGATTACAAACATGCGCCACCACACCCGGCTGTGAATTCCTTTTTGATTTAAGATGAAAAGATTCAGCCAGGCATGGTGGCGCATGCTTGTAATCCCAGTACTTGGGAGGCTGAGACAGGAGGATTGCAGGTTCGTGGCCAGCCTCAGCAATTTAATGAGACCCTGTTTCCAAATAAAAAATGAAATAGGGCTGGGGGTATAGCTCAGAAGTAAAATGCCCCTGGGTTCAATCTCTAGCACCAAAAGAAAGAGAGAAAAAGATTATTTTAGTGAATTTCTTATCTTTATGGAAAGTAATACTTTGATGAGTTATTTTATCTTTTCATTCTATAAATTTTATCTTAAATAAAACTACTTGAAAGCATTTTTGCTAATTCTCTCTTTAGGGAACAGTTTTAAGATTGGAATTGTTATAAATGCAGATGTTTCTTGAGGACTCCCCCACACTGGCGTTTGTGTTGACTCAGCATTGTCTCCTCCTCTCCAGATCATCATGCATGTGTTTTGCACTTACCTGGACTCCAGATTGCCTCCACACCCCAAGTACCCGGATGGGAAGACGTTTACTTCTCAACACTTCGTCCAGACACCAAACAAGCCAGGTACCGAGCCTGTCCTAGAAGAGCAGGTGGAGGCCCTGTGAGGAAAGGCCTCTAGCAGCCTAGTTGTTCACGTGACTTATTTTCATTACAGATGTTACGAATGAGAATGTTTTTTGCATTTATCAGAGTGCTATCAACCCCCCGCACTATGAGCTAATCTACCAGCGACATGTCTACAATCTTCCAAAGGTATTTCTCTATATATTGTCTGTTAGACAGTATCATAGATGACTTATTATGTTTTTATTTCTATTTTTTGTGGCACTGGGGATTGAACTGAGGGGTATTCTGCCTCTGAGCTACACCCCTAGTACTATTTTTTATTCTTTATTTTGAAACAGGGTCTCACTAAGTTGCAGAGGGCCTCACTAAGTAGCTGAGGCTGGCTGCGAACCTGCGATCCTTCAGTCTCAGCCTCCAAGTACTGGGATTACAAGCGTGCGCCACCATGCCCTGCTATAGATGACTTATTCTGATAATGTTTTAAAATTAGAATCTCTCAAATATGGGATAGGTAGTAAACTTCTTAAATTAGAGGAAATGCATTTCTTTTTATATGCTTTTTACTACAAAAATATGTGTCTAACTTTGGAAAGTATGAAGAAAAGAAAAATCAGGTAGCCATTTTTAGCATTTTTGGTATATTACCTTTTAAATTTTTTTATTTTGATCTGTCTGTATTTTTATGGGTTGAAATCATATTGTTTATGTAATATTATATCCTGTTTTTAAATTTTAAATTTATAACATAATTTTCTATTCCATTAAAAAATCTTCATAAGCTGGGCGTGGTGGCACATGCTTGTAATCCCAGTTCTTGGGAGGCTGAGACCAAAGCAAATCCTCACAAATCCGGGTTCGCAGCCAGCCTCAGCTACCTAGTGAGGCCCTCCGCAACTTAGCAAGACCCTATTTCAAAATAAAGAATAAAAAATAGGGCTGGGGGTGTAGTTCGGAGGTAAAATGCCCCTGGGTTCAATCCCCATTACCGCAAAAAAAAAAAAAAATCTTCATAGCTGGGGGTGGTGGTGCATGCTTGGAATCCCAGTACTTGGGAGGCTGAAACAGGAGGATCACAGGTTCGAAGTCAGCCTCAGCAACTTAGCAAGACCCTGTGTCCAAATAAAAAATAAAATAGGTCTGGGGGTGTAGCTCAGAGGTAGAAGGCCCCTGGGTTCAATCCCCAGTACCACAAAAAAAAAAAAACTTCATAAAAACATTCCTTAATGGCTATAAAAAAAAACTTCATCATAATGTAATTTATTCAATCATTTCCCTATTATTGGACATTTGGGATATTTCTTTTTTTATTATTTTGTTTTTGTGTACTGGGCATTGAACCCAGGGGCATTTTACCTCTGAGCTATACCCCAGCCCTTTTTTTTTTTTTTTTTTTTTTGCTTTGAAATAGGGCTTCCCTAGATTGCTGGGAGTCTCACTATGTTGCTGAGGCTGGCCTCAAACCTGTGATCCTATTATATCAGCCTCCTAAGTACTGGGATTATAGGCATGCGCCACTGCGCCCCATATAACAAGAAACATTATCTTTTAAATGATCATTCATCCTAAGTTTCTTGAGTAAAAACAGCCTAAATCAGAATAAGCAGATGAAAATTTATCAGAAAATTGAAAATATAAATTAGCTATTTTTATAGACCAACAATTATAATAGTTTGATTGTAGCTCGGCGTGATAATGCACACCTTTAATCCCAGTACTTAGGAGGATCATAGGTTCTAGACTAGCCTCAGCAATTTAGCAAGATTCTCAGCAAGCTAGCAAGACCCTGTTTCAAAACAAAAGAGAGAGCTGGGTGTGGTGGCGCACACTTGTAATCCCAGTACTTGGGAGGCTGAGACTGGAGGATCCGGGTTCGCAGCCAACCTCAGCTACTTAGTGAGGCGCTCTGCAACTTAGTGAGACCCTGTTTCCAAATAAAGAATAAAAAATAGGGCTGGGGTGTAGCTCAGAGGTAGAATGCCCCTGGGTTCAATCCCCAGTATCGCAAACAAAAGAGAAAAAAAGGGCGGGAGTATAACTCAAAGATAGAATGCCCCTGGGTTCAATCCCCAGTACCAAAAAAATTTTTTATATAATAAATAAATAAAATCAGGCTGGGAGTGTAGCTCAGAAGTAAGAGAACCCAACTGGGCATGGTGGTACACACCTGTAATCTCAGGACTTGGGAGACTGAGAAATAAAACCAGGTTGGGGGTGTAGCTCAGAAGTAGAATGCTTCTGGGTTCAATCCCCAGTGCCACAAAAAAAAAGGCTATTTATTTTAATCCTAACACTTGTTAATGTATTAGTTTTGGGGATAGAGCATTTTGTATGTACTGAACAGGAGCACCAGCGTCAGAATAGCTCTCGTCCAGGCCTTCCTAATTGCTGTTCCCACTGGGAAGACCCCAGCATGTGAACTTGCTGTTCCTGTGTCAGGAGGTACTTCCTGCCCCTCCAGTCGAGGGCAGCTGCCTTCCTCGGTTCCCAGTCCTCACAGTCTGTCCTAACTCTAGGAGCTGTCTGCCTTGATTCCATGGACCATTCCTGTCTCATCACCACAGTATCCCTCTCTGTAGCACAATGTATAGGCATTTTGTTTAATGAAGGAATGAAAGTCTGAATTATGTGGAATCCTGAGTTAGTAGGATATAAATTCATAAGATCTGAATTTACCTACCAGACTGAATATTTTCAGTTTAGTTTAAATCTTGTCTTTTTCATCTTGGTTCTAGGGCAGAAATAATATGTTTCACACATTGTTGATGTTCCTCTACATCATAAAGACCAAAGAGTCAGGAATGCTCGGGTAGGTGTATATGCTTTAAAAAGATAATTACTTAATGTATTTACTGGTTTTCTTCACAGGCTACACCCTTGATGCAGCTTGTTGAGTATTAGAATTTTTTTTTACTTGTTAATCTGCTTGTTTTGGTACTGGGGATTTAATCCAGGGGCATTCTACCTTTGAACAAGACCCTCAGCCCTATTTTATTTTGAACAAGACCCTCAGCCCTATTTTATTTTTCATTTTGAAACAGCGTCTCACTAAGGTGCTGAGGGTCTCACTAAGTTGTTGAGATTGGCCTCAAACCAGCGATCCTCCTGTCTCAGCCTCCCAAGTACTGGAATTACAGTCATGTGCCACTGCACCCAGCCCAGATTGTTTGTTTGTTTGTTTGTTTGTTTGTTTGTTTTTTCCACTAAGTTGCTGAGGTTGGCCATGATCCTGCAATCCTCCTGTCTCAGCCTCCCAAGTACTGGGATTACAAGTGTGTACCACCATGCCCGGCTCATAATTTTTAAAGTCTATTAAAAGTTCATTATAGAAATGAGCTTGTATCCCCAAGCCCACTTCCCAAAGGCAACCACTTTAAATGTTTTTAGCCTTTCCTTATAATAAAACACTCATAGTTCCAAATAATAGGTGTATGCAGCTCCCTTGATTCTTCAGTTGTAGACACTAAACCTTATTTTGTTTAGATGAGCTAGTTGTCTGTGTTGTGACTCTTTACTGCTCCCTCATGCTTTTATTATATTATTTATTTATTTTTTTGTGTGGCACTGGGGATTGAACCCTGAGACATTATACCTCTGAGCTACACCCTACACCCCCGGCCCGATTTTATTTCTTATTTGGAAACAGGGTCTCGCTAAATTGTTGAGGCTGCCTTCGAACCAGCGATCCTCATGTCTCAGCCTCCCAAGTACTGGAATTACAAGTGTGCCACCACACCCAGCTTTTATTTGTTTTTTTGGGGTGGTACCATGATTGAACCCAGAGGCATTTTGCCTCCAAGTTACACCCCTCACCCTTCAGGGCTCTCTAAGTTGCTGAAGCTGGCCTCAAACCTGCAATTCTCCTGTCTCAGCCTTCCAAGTACTTGGAGGTGTGGACCACCATGCCCAGCTCCCCTTTTTTTTTTTTTTTTTTTTTTTTTTTTGCCGTATCGGGGATTGAACCCAGGGGCGTTCTACCTCCGAGCTACACCCCCGGCCCTATTTTTTATCCTTTACTGAAACCGTGTCTCACAAAGTTGTGGGAGGGCCTCACTAAGTAGCTGAGGCTGGCCGCGAACCCGGATCCTCCGGTCTCTGTCTCCCAAGTACTGGGATTACAAGCGTGCGCCACCACACTCGGCTTCCCCTTATATTTTGAGTATAGTTATTACTCTGGAGTAGAAGTAGATTTTTCTTTTTATTATATACAATATGGTTTAGTTTATGATCTATTAATAACACACATATACAAACTTACCAAATCATCCCTAATAGTTGATAAATTCCTAATTCAAGTCAAGCAGGTAAAATTCTTTAAGAGGCTGAGCCTCTCTACATACTCCATTTTTTTTTAATTTAATTGACACTTTAATCTTTCTAAAGTTATTCTGTTCTGTTCTCTGGTGTAATAGTTGTGTGTGTGTGTTTCCTGAAGTTCACTAAAGAATTACTTTTAACGCTCCATAAATCTATTTATTCCAAACTTGAGTTTGAAGCACAGTTAAGAAAGTAATTACTCTTATTAGAATTCACCTGATAAACTGTGTGTAACATGACTCATTGCAGAATCACATTAAAGGTCATCAATTAAACATAGAGTCCTTATAAAGATTCTTGTTTTTGTTAAGTGCTTGGCAAGCAATTCTACTATAACCTTCTTTTTTTTTCCTCTTTATAGGAGAGTTAATCTTGGTCTATCCGGTGTGAATATTTTATGGATTTTTGGCGAGTAGTGGGTCATTTAATTCCAAACATTTGGACTTTTATTTTATTGACCCAGAAGAAGTTGAATCTAAGCATCTCTGAGTCAGTGCCTCTTCTGAAATAAGATACATGTGTACATGTTACAGACTTGTTAGATTTAACAAAAAATTAGCTGTTATGAAACTTCCTTGTGAATGTTCTATATCTTCTACTCCAAGAAACATTGTGTTTCATTTTTATATTACATTTCAGAAGTTTCAGTTGACTGTAAAACTACAGCCCTTCAGATTTTTTTTGACACAAAATAGTGCAGTTCCCTTAATACATTTAAGAGCCCGTTTTCACTGTAGCCCCCAAATGAAAATCATCCACCTTTCTTTCACCACAAAAATGTTTTTAGTAGTATTATTTAGTAGTATAAGAACTTAAAAAGAAGAAAATTGCTAGTTTATGTCTGTATTTCCCCAGTGTAGTGTAAGTCAGCCTAAAGCCCAGATTCAAAGAAATGAAATTAATTTCTAAGAAATGTATTAAATAAGCCGGGCATGGTGGCACACACTTGTAATCCCAGTACTTTGGGAGGCAGAGACCAGAGGATCCGGGTTTGTGGCCAGCCTCAGCTCTCTCGCGCACGCGCGTGCTCGCTCTCGCTCTCTCTCTCTCTCTCTCTCTCTCTCTCTCCCCCCCCCCCTTAGTGAGACCATCCGCAACTTCGTGAGACCCGGTTTCAAAATAAAGTATAAAAAATAGGGCCAGGGGTGTAGCGCGGAGGTAGAACACCCCTGGGTTCAGTCCCCGGTACCGCAAAAAAAAAAAGAAATGTATTAAATAGTCCGTGTATATTTTCAAAATATTTTAAGAGGTTTGATAGTTTTAGTGTATAAAGAGGTCAGTTCTTAGATTAAATTTAGCTGGTAGAATTAAACCATTTGGGTTTTAGTTAAGAGACTGAGACATCAAGAAAACTATTCACAGCTTTAGGTTTTAGCAACTCAATTTCACTGGTCCATAATCTTTTGCCTTTTGGGGGGGGGTTGAACCCAGGGGCATTTTACCTCTAAGCTATACCCCCAGTCCTATTTTATTTTTTATTTTGAAACAAGGGCTCACTAAGTTGCTGAGGCTGGCCTCAAACTTGTGATCCTCCTGTCTCCGCCTCCCAAGTACTGGGATTACAGGCATGTGCCACCATGCCTGGCTTATCTTTTGCTGTTTTTAAAGTTCCCTCCTTTGAGATCATAGTGATGGTCTATTCATTTAAAGTTTTTAGAGTATTTTCAAAATATCTAGAGAATGAGGAGATACAGTGTTTGTAAGTTTTGCTGGACTCTATTTTCTACATGTGTATAAAGTAGCCAGCAGGTGCATATATCTTTTTTTTTTTTTTTTTTTTTTTTTTTTTTTTTTTTTTTTTGCAGTACTGGGGATTGAACCCAGGGGCATTCTACCTCTGAGCTACACGCCCAACCCTATTTTTTATGCTTTATTTTGAAACACGGTCTCACTAAGTAGCTGAGGCTGGCCGCAAACCTGCAATCCTCCTGTCTCAGCCTCCCAAGTACTGGGATTACAAGCATGCGCTACCACACCCAGCACATATCTTTTTGATTGACAACTTAATAAAGACTGCTTCCATCACCCTTATGTAAACCTGGAAATGACTAATACCAGTATCTTCTAAAGTATTATATATGCATCCCATTCTCTATAATTTGTAAATTGTTTTTCAAAAAGTTGTTCACGTTTTTTAAAAGTTGATGTCTGAAAGAAAGGAGCTTTTAACTGCGTTTGGTATGACATTTTAAAGGAAAATATCACTGAAACATGTTAAATATAATGTTAAAATTTAAATCTGTGATTTCAAAAGTTACTGAAGATGTCATGGAATAACAACTGTTACACTGTTAGACTGTACAATTGCATATACTTTCTCAAAACACTAAGGAGGGGCTGGGGTGCAGCTCAGTGGTAGAGCTCTTGCCTAGCATGCAGGAGGCCCCAGGTTCAATCCCCAGCATCACACACACATTAAAAAAAAAAAAAGCTGTATTTAGATATTGAAAGCACTAAGGAGAAAAATTTTAACAATACATAAGACTAGGGATAGACATTTAAAAAGAAAAGCTGCTTTGTCTGCATACTAAGTATAGTATGGGTTACTATAATCTAGGTAGCTTTTTTTTTTTTTTTTTTTTTTTTGCTGAACTGGGGATTGAACCCAGGGGCATTCTATCTCCCAGCTACACCCCAGCCCTATTTTTTTATTCTTAATTTTGAAACTGGGTTTCACTAAGTTGTGGAGGGCCTCACTAAGAAGCTGAGGCTGGCCGCGAACCTGCGATACGATCCTCCTATCTCAGCCTCCCAAGTACTGGGATTATAAGCATGTACCACCACGCCCGGCTTATAGGTAGCTTTTTTATATTAACTGTTCTTCACAAATGTTTGAGCCAGTTTTGAGGGTTTTGTTGTTGTTTGTTGGTTTGTTTTTGTTTTTTTTTTCTTGCTGCTAGTGATTGAACCCAGGGTCTCATGCATGCTAAGCATATACTCTACCGCTGAGCTACAACCCAATCCAATTACAGCAAATGTTTTGGTCTGTGTGTTAAAATGAGTCTATATCTACTAATATCTTTAATCGAATGTTTTTTCTAGGGTATTTGTTGCAAGTTTTTCTTTTCATTGCTTGATTCCTGTGGTATCAGATTCACTAATTCAGATTATGTCACTGTATCATTTATGTTTTTCTTCCTCTATCAGTACTAGCTTTTGCCTAAACCAGATTTGTTTTAGGGCATACTTCACTTATAATTCAGTTCCTAGTGAGATATAAAAATACTATGTTGCGCCAGGCGTGGTGGCACACGCTTGTAATCCCAGTACTTGGGAGCTGGAGACCAGAGGATCCGGGTTCACGACCAGCCTCAGCTACTTAGTGAGGCCCTCCGCAACTTTGTGAGACCTGGTTTCCAAATAAAGACTAAAAAATAGGGCTGGGGATGTAGCTCAGAGGTAGAATGCCCCTGGGTTCAATCCCCAGTACCGCAAAAAAAAAAAAAAAATACTATGTTGCTTGGCTTTCTCAAACTGATACACATTTTTAGCCAATGTTTTAGTGGTAAACAAGTGCGCAGGGGGTGCTTTCTAAACTTGGCTTGGTAATAGTAATACTTTTATGTGGACATTGCTCAAGTCTTTGGTCCTCTGTTTCATTGTATGTTTTTCCTTAGTGATCGCATTCATTCCACAGCTTCATTTATCACATCTCTACTGAATTCCTGAATTCATCACCAAGTACCACATCTCTCCTGGGCTCTGGCGTTACACTTTAGTTACCTGTCAGACATTTCCAGTTGGATGTCTTGCAGACTGTCTACATCTGGAACTGAATTCACATCTGCTAAAACCAGCTCCTCTTCCATCACCCCTTTCTCTGCTCATTGTTGTACCAGTTGCCACACTCAAAACTCTGGTGTCATCTTTGATTCCTGGAGCTCCCTGGGTCCCCAATCCAATCAGGCAGCAGAACTCATCCATTCTTTCTTAACAATGTCTCTTGCAGCTGTCCCTTTCCATTTCTGCCACCACTCTGCTCATTTACACCCTTATCAACTCACACAGGACTACTGCAACAGCCTAATTAATCTCACAGCCTCCTAATTGTTACCATGCTTCCAGATTTTCCAATTTATCCTGCACATTCTCTTCAAATTTATCTTCCTGAAACACCTGTTTGATCATTTCATTCCCCTGATAAATTCCTTAGTCTGACATTTAAAGCCCTTCACAATCTGGCCCCAACCTGGCCTTCTGCACCCGAATCCTTGGCTCTGGCCAATGCAGGCTGCTCCCTGCTTGCGGGCTTCTCTGTGCACTGCCTCCTGTTCCTCCTCATCACTCCCTGGGGATGCCCTTCCCATGGCGCACTCTCCCCCTGCCTGGAGACTTGCTCTGATTAAACCTGCTGTTTGGACCTGGTCCTGACCACACCAGCTGGCAGGCATTCTCCCCTAGGGCAGTGAGATCTGTGTCCCTTCTTTGGTACTCAGCAGCCACACGAATGGACTTGGAAATGACTTTTACTCTGACAGTCGGCATCATATCTGTCTCATCTTCACACAAGAACTTTTGTTAACAATGGGAGCTGTAAATGCTGCTGTTCAGGAATACTTGATGACTAAAGCTACCTTTTGGGGATGGTGTGCACTCTTCTCTGAAGTGCACCTTGTGAGCTAGCCAAGCACACTCACTGGCTTTCCTTTAGTGGCAAGGCGAGGCCTCAGTGTTCCAGGCCTGGACAGTGGAAGCGGCAGCACTCTCGAGAAGTAAAGGTTTAGGAAATTGAGGCACCTGAATCCATTTCTTGGCAGTCTTCTTCAGTGGCCTGGGGGTGAAGCCCCTGCACTTACGCACAGCATTACATTGTCCCAGATACTGTAAGGATCACTGTGAGGACCCAGGAGAGGCTGGCTGTTCTACCCAACCTTCTAGCTGGCTTCCGTCACTGCTGCCTATGCAGTGGGTCGGGCAAGAGTCTGCGCATAAGCAGGCTCTCTGGCAGGAGGGCTTTTAAGAAGGATCCATGTGGGTCTGTTGGCCCACTTAAAATGAGAAAGGTTCACCCAACCAGCACCTGTGCTTCTTGGGCCCCAGTGACACTGCCACAAGTCACTGGGTAAGCCAGTGACTTTCTGCCAGTCTGCAGGATTGTTGGGCAGCATCTCTAAGCCACGTCATTCATCTGTTCCTGGACAATCATCAGCGATTCCATTTCCACTCTGAATCAACTGAGCTTACCTGGGATGGGACAGGTGATGGATTCCACAGGGCTGCACCTCCGATAGGGTTAGGAAAAAGGCACAACACAGGGTGGAGATGGCCCAGGTGTGCCACTGAAGACAACAGCGACCCTGAAGGCGTTACTTAGCAAGTCACATGCAAACAACCCTAGGCACTGCTATGGATGAATTTTAAACATGTAAGGAAATCCTTTCCCACCTCCAAACCAAAGTGAATATTCCAAAATCATTGTGGCTAGAAGAGCCACTGGCCTGAATGTGCTGACATTGGAGACCGAGCTCTGTCGCTGGTTGGTTTAGGGCAGTTGGCCTTTCACATGGGGTTTCTGATTGTAAAATGCAGGTACTCGTACCTTAGAGGTAAGTAGGAAGCAAAAAGTGAAAATAATAACAGTGCTTAAAAGCAGGTAAAAAATGTTTTTAAAAAGTCAAAACAAATAAATGTAAGACGTGGAAAGGGCCCCTTTGGCATTGGAAAGCAGCGTATCTCATTCTTGGATCAAGCTGGGATGTAGATCTTTGCGGCCCTGACAACTCACACCCCAGCCAGCTGCATCTGCTCCAGCTCCTGCTCTTGCTCCCTCTTTCCTTCCCCACTGAGACCTGGCCAGTGTGGACAGTACCGCCCTTGTGTCCTGGAGACCGGGCTTTCTGGTATACCAAGAAAGCACTGCCTCCTTCCTTTCCCATTTCTGAACTAGAAGGAAAAAATAACAACCCTGAATCAGACTCTGCTTTCATGAACTGCATCCCACAGGAGGAAAGTCAGAAGGTGGCGATCTGCTCTGTGGGGGCAGAACTTGTTTTTGTAGGAGCAGGAGCCAGGCGTGACTCTTCCTCAAACACATGGTGTGTAGACTGGAGTCAGGCCGCTCAGTGATGGTTTTGGCCCAGAATACAAGCACCAGCTTACTGAGCTCCAGCTCCAAAGAAAGGCCCCTGTGTTTCTGACAGGGAGGGACATTATGGTGGGACAGCCTGCGGCTGGAGGAGTCCTGCTAGCTCCTGTGAAAGACTTGGCAGAAGGAAATCTGCACTGAAGCCATCAGCCCCCAAAGCTGGTGGTGTGAGGTGTTACATGGCGTCCATCTCAAGTTAACTGACCTCTCTTAGAAATCAATTCAGTACAATGCTCTGCTGCCAGTTCAATGTTCTGCATGAGTTATTTAGGTTTTTTTTTTTATGCCCATCTTGGAAATCCCTGGAGTTAAGTCCCTTAAAGTAGTGGTTAGACGCCACTTAGCCCAAGTGGTTTGAATCAAACTTGGAGGCAAATCTGCATCCTACAATATGGTGTCTCCTAAATAAAACACAAGACACCAGATATTTTCTGTGTAGCAGAGAAATTATCTTTGATTTGAACTGCTTGCTGTATCTGAGTAAGTTGCTTCCTCTCCCCATCTCATTTCCCCACACGTACTTCCTGCCCACTGCCAATAGTTTCTGTGGTGAGGGATGTGCACTGTCACTGGTGTACCCCTCCCCTCCACCCCCCACTGGCGGGAGCAGTGTTGGGCACTACTAGAAAAAGTCCCTGAGGAGAAGCATAGGGCTGCAACTCCTGTTAGACTGTGAGGGAAGTTCCCTGAGGTGTTTGAGGGCAAGTGCGTGATGTGCTCAGTAATTTGGGTGAATGTGCCTTCCGTGCTGAAGACCATGGAGAGGTCTCTGGCTGGTGGTTTGAGCGGTGGCAGAGAAGAACAAAAGTAAGGAGCTGACAGTTGGCCATTGTAGAAGGGAGGCCAAGAGGCCCTCTCTTCAATTCCATACCCTCCTCTTCATGAGGCTGAATGGAACTGACTCAATAGTAAAGGGTCTATAAATGGCTGGGAAGAAAAAGCCACCTAAGATACATATCTACCAGTATTTTTTCTGCAGGATGCAAGTTGGTGGCATCTTAGGGTCCCTCTCAGTGGTAACCATATGGGGGTGGATGCAATGCATGATGGCTGGGAATGCTGTGACCCAGTCCCAGAACACCCTGATCCTGTTCCCTGAAACACTGGAGAGTTTCCAAGTGTGGTTCTGATTGGACTAAAGGATGTGTTTTTCTGAGCTGCTTATCTGGAATCTGCTCTTTATGATGAGGAACTCAAGAAAGCTTCAGTTTGATCCAGTTATGGGCTGGATGTCCCCTGGCCAGGACAAGCTCACAAATGCATACCCTGGTTATCTATGCTTATAACAAATGTACAAGCATGTACCAAATGCCAACTATAAACTACTAAGAACCATGAGCAAGAATATAATGATGGAGCTGGGCATGGTGGCGCATGCCTGTAAATCCAGTACTTAGGAGTCTGAGCAAGGAGGGTCACAGGTTTGAGGCTCAGCAATTTAATGAGGCTCTCAACAACCTAGCAAGACCCTGTTTCAAAACAAAAAATAAAAAGGGCTAGGGGTATAGCTTGGAGGGAGAATGCCCTGAGTTCAATGAAACCCTGAGGGTATGCATTTGTGAGTTCAATCCCCAGTACCTCCCCCCAAAAATACAATGATTGAGCTCTTCAAGGAGCTGGCGGGTTAGAAAGAGAGATGAGCTCTGGAGAGGTAAGTGCTGCCAGAGAGGCCACACTCGCGAGGCTGTGGTAAGACTGCCACACCCTTGTGCTGCTGGTGGCAATGCCAAGTGGTACAACCCATTAGGAATGCAATGTGGAACTACATGTGTGTTCCAGTCATGCCAGCTGCATAACAGATTATCCCAAAACAACCATTTAGCATCCCTCTCCGTGGGTGAGAAATTCAGACAGGCCACAAAGGGGGTGATTCCTCTCTGCTCCACAATGACGGGGGCTAGAAGACCGAATCATCTTCAGCCTTGTGCATTTACTGTCTGGCAGTTGATGCTGTTGATGAGGATCTTAACTGGGAGTGTCCGCAGAGCACCCACGCTGGTAGTACTGGGGATGGAACTCAGGGCGTTCTACCTCCGAGCTACACCCCCAGCCCTAATTTTTATTCTTTTTTTTTTTTTTTTGCAGTACCGGGGGTTGAACGCAGGGGCGTTCTACCTCCGCGCTACGTCCCCGGCCCTATTTTTTATACTTTATTTTGAAACCGGGTCTCACGAAGTTGCGGAGGGCCTCACTAGGTAGACAGAGAGAGAGAGAGAGACAGTGAGAGAGAGAGAGAAAGCTGAGGCTGGCTGCGAACCCAGATCCTCCGGTCTCCGCCTCCCAAAGTACTGGGATTACAAGCGTGCGCCACCACGCCCGGTTTATTCTTTATTTTGGAACAGGGTCTCACTAAGTTGCAGAGGGCCTCACTAAGTAGCTGAGGCTGGCTGCAAACCCGGATCCTCCAGTCCTCAGCCTCCCAAGTACTGGGATTACAAGCTTGCGCCACCACGCCCAGCTTGGGCTTCCTTATAACATGGTGGCTGAGTTCCAAGGGCAACTCTTGAGAGAAAGGGAGGGAGGGAGAGAGAGAGAAAGGGAGTTAATAACAGTCTCGAAGCTCCACAATGTTTCTTCCACTGCTTCTGTTAATGAAGGCACCTACAAAGAACTGCCCAGTTTCAAAGGGAGGGAACATAGACCACCACCATTGGAGGAATGTCCCACATCACAGCCTGTAGGTAGTGTGGGTCATATATATATATTGGTGTGACCGTCTATGGGAAATACAATCTGCCATAATGTACAGTGTCAAAAGTTATTAAGAGGCCGGGCGTGGTGGCGCACGCTTGTAATCCCAGTACTTTGGGAGGCGGAGACCGGAGGATCCGGGTTCGCGGCCAGCCTCAGCTCTCTCTCTCTCTCTCTCTCTCTCT
>PVJS01027444.1:0-12671 GCA_004027185.1 Glis glis | reverse complement strand
AATTCACAGTAGCCAAATTATGGAACCAACCCAGGTGTCCATCAGCAGATGAATGGATGTAGAAAATATGGTATATACACACAATAGTGTTTACTCCGCTATAAAGAAAAAAAATTATGTCATTTTCAGGAAAATGGATGCAAATCAGTTTGATTCTTGACAAGTTATTCAGCCTTTTCTCTTGCCATTTAGTGTACTCTGTCCCTTTGCCGTACCTTCTAGCCAACGGACCTACTTAGAAGGCCACAAGCGTTCTTCCTTCCTTCTGCCCGCTCGCATGTTTCTTCCCTCTTTCCGTCACACTTTCTCCTTATCCTTCAGGTATCAATTTACATATCACCTTCCCCTACAAAACCACATGTCCCTGTAGTGCCCTGTTGTATGCCCATCATAGACTCTGTATCATCTGCCTTTGGGTTATTATATATGATTGTTGAGGAGTGGACTATATCATCTTCACCCTGTCATTCTAGTGCTTATTACAGTATCTGAGCACATGGGTGGTGAATAATGAATGAAGATTGGGAAAACCAGCTGGGAATGGTGGTGCACGCTTGTAATCCCAGTACTTGGGAGGCTGAGACTGGAGGATCCGGGTTCGTGGCCAGCCTCAGCTACTTAGTGAGACCCAGTTTCAAAATAAAGAATAAAAATAGGGCTGGGGGTGTAGCTCGGAGGTAGAATGCCCCTGGGTTCAATCCCCAGTACTGCAAAAAAAAAGATTGGGAAAACCAGAAACTCCGACAATCAGCCAAAATAATTAAATTAACAGTAATTTAATTATTTATTAAATAATTTAATTTATTAAATAAGTAAATAATCATTAATAATTAATTGACAATAATTCAGTGTGCAACTCTGGGCAAATATTTAGTAGTAATTTTGTATTGTAACCATATATACATAATTTTCATTCTTATTAACACCGATAAAGTTCTCATATTTTATTTTTACTGACTCATGTTTAGTTAACATGAAATCTGAAATAAAGAATATGATTATCTTCTTTTCTCTCCAGCAGCTGCTAGATTTGAATCTGAATCCTTTAGAGCTTCTCCCCTTGGATCTACTAATAAGTCAAGTCAAGATCTACTTTCAGAAGCATCACAAGAATATTTAGAGATTTTAAAGAAAAAATATATGATCTGAAAGATAATATTTTATTTATTGGACTGTTTATGTAACATTATAATAATTTCCCATAAATGTATGATGTGAAAATATTTTAAACGGAAATAGTTTATGTATGATGAAAATTCATATAATATTTAAAATACTTCTTAGCATCTATTAGCTTCTAAGTGGATTTTGCAAGTAAAAATCAATATTATTGAGTTTTACAAACTCAGACTCCCCAAATGTCATCTGTTCAAACAACACCAAACTAAGTGTCATTAATACTTTGGTGGACTGAAATAGCAGTTTAGTGATGGTTTATTTGTATTTTCCAATTTTTATCACTAAAAACAGACCTAAAAATTTTGATGTATAAATATTAATGTATACTTCTGTTTTGTTTTGTGGTACTGGGGATTGAACCCAGGAACATTCTACCTCTGAGCTACACCCCCAGCCCTATTTTATTTTTATTTTGAAATAGGTTCTCACTAGGTTGATGAGAGTCTCACTACATCATGAGGGCTGTGCTCGAACCTGTGATCCTCCTGTCTCAGCCTCCTGAGTACTGGGATCACAAGCGTGTGCTACCACACCTGGCTTAAATTTTGATGTATACTTAATAGGCAAATATTAATTATAACTTTTATCAGATCTCTCTAAAGCCACTGTCAGTGTTTTTGTTTGCTTGTTTGTGGTGCTTGGGATTGAACCCAGGGGCATTCTACCTCCAGGCCACACCCCCAGCCCTCTTTATGTTTTATTTCGAAACAGGGTCTCACTAAGTTGTAGAGGGCCTCACTAAGTTGCTGAGGCTGGCCAAGAACCTGCGATCCTCCTGTCTCAGCCTCCCAAGTACTGAGATTACAGGTGTGTGCCACTGCAACTGACTGTCAGTGTTTTAATGTATTACAATTGTTATAGTGCAATCAGACTTACATAATTTTATTTTATAATTTTGATTTTAAGCATTGAATTTTAGTTTCCTAATGGAGAAACAACTTTTGTGTGTGTGTGTGTGTGTGTGTGTGTGTGTGTGTGTGTGTGGTGTTAGTAATTGAACCCAGAGGCATTCTACCTCCGAGCTACATCCCCAGAGCGATTTTATTTCTTATTTGGAAACAGGGTCTCACTAGGTTGCTGAGAGCCTCACTAAATTGCTGAGGCTGTCCTTGAACCTGTGATCCTCTTGTCTCAGCTTCCCATGTACTAGGATTGTAATTGTGCGACACCACGCCCGGCTGAGAAACAACATTTGCCTAAGGCTTTTCACCTTTTCTGTTTATTTATCTATGATTAAATTTTTGGAAACATTTTTAAAATTAGAGAAAAGTTCCAAATACTAGAGTATAAAGAACTTTCCCCCCTGAACCATTTGAGAGTAAATTGCTGACATTTGCCATTATCGCAGATAAGTCAGAACATACTACATAACTACAATACTACATAACTACTTCATCATTGTAAGTTAACACTCATACATTCTATCATCGAATCCTCAGATTCTTTTCAACTTTTACTACTTGTCTATAGTGTCCTATATAGCAAAGGGCCCCATTTATGGATCTGGAACATTTCTCAGTCGTTCCATGACCTTTATGACCTTGAAACTTTTAAGGTTCAATTCATGTAGAATGTCCTTCAGTTGGAATATTGTGATGTTTCATTATGATTAGACTCAGATGATGTGCTTTTGGCAAGAATCACAGAAGTGATTGTGATTTTTCTCATCTCATCCTGTCATGTGACCTACAGTTTTGATTTTCCCATTAGTGATGGTAACATTGCTCACTAAAGGTGGTGCCTGCTGTGTTTCTCCTCTATAATATTGTTTTTTGTAATTATTTAGTGTTTTGTGGGGAGGTAATATGAGACTGTACAACCTAACTTAATTGAACCAAGAGGATATAGAAAACCTAAACCAACCAATAGCAAGCAAAGAGATAGAAATTTTTTTTTTTTTTTTGGCACTGGGGATTGACCCAGGGGCATTCTACCTCCGAGCTCCACCCCCAGCCCTATTTTTTATTCTTTATTTTGAAACAGGGTCTCACTAAGTTGTGGAGGGCCTCACTAAGTAGCTGAGGCTGGCTGTGAACCCAGATCCTCGGGTCTCAGCCTCCCGAGTACTGGGATTACAAGCATGCGCCACCGCACTTGAATCAAAGAGATAGAAACAACAATAAAAAGCTTTCCATCCAAAAAAAAAAAAGTCCAGGTCTAAAGCCGGGCTTGGTGGCACACACTTCTAATCCCAGTACTTATGAGGCTGAGACAGGAGGATCGCAGGTTCAAGTACAGCCTCAGCAAGTAGTGAGACTCTCAGCAACCTAGCTAGACACTGTTTCAAAAATAAAAAATAAAAATAGGACTGTGGGTATAGTTTTGAGGTAGAATGCCCCTGGGTTCAATCCCCAGTACCACACACAAAAAAAGTCCAGGACCAGAAGTATACCCAGCTGAATTTTACAAAACCTTTATTGAACTAAACTCAATCCTAAACAAATTGAACTAAACTCAACTAAACAAATTAATCTGTGAAGTAGTAAGAGAGGGAATTCTTCTAAACTCATTCTATGAAACAAGTATCACTTTAATACCCAAACTGAATAAACATACCTCAAGAAAAGAAAATTACAGGCCAATATCCTTGATGAACATAGATGCAAAAATTCTAAACAAAATACTAGCAATACACATTCAAAACTATATCAAGAAAATTGTACATCATGACCAAGTTGTTTTCATTCCAGGGATGCTAGGATGGTTCAACACATGCAAATCAATACATGTAATTTACCACATAAATAGAACTAAAGACAAAAATCACACGATCATCTCAATAGATGCTGAAAAAGCATTTGAAAAATCCAACATACATTTATGTTAAAAACTTTGCAGAAAATTGGAATAGAGGAACTTACCTCAACATCACAAAGGCAATATACAATAAACTCAAAGCCAATATCATATTGAATGGGAAAAAAACTGCAAAAATTCCCTTCTAATTCAGGAACAAGGTGAGGATGCCCACTATCACCACTCCTTTTCAATATAGTGCTTGAAACTCTAGTCAGAGTAATAAGACAAGAGAAGAAAATCAAATGAACGCAAATAGGAAAAGAAATGAGCCAGGCGTGGTGGCGCACGCTTGCAATCCCAGTACTTGGGAGGCTGAGACCGGAGGATCGCAGGTTTGAAGTCAGCCTCAGCTACTTAGTGAGGCCCTCTGCAACTTCGTGAGACCCTGTTTCAAAATAAAGAATAAAAAATAGGGCTGGGGGTGTAGCTCAGAGGTAGAATGCCCCTGGGTTCAATCCCCGATACCACCAAAAAATATAAGGAAAATGAAGGGTCATATGTTTTCTCTCATATGTGGAAGCTAAGGAATAATCAGGATACAAAAGGGACTTTAGATAATGGAGAAGAAATCCCAGTCGAGTGATGGGAGGGATCTAGAGGGTGGCGTGGTGGGGTGGCAAATCAATGAGGGAAATACTGCCACTGAAGTTACGTACACATGTGAAATTGCAATGCCAATGTTAAGTCCTGTATGGGAAAGGGGAGGGAGCACGGTGTGGGGGGGAAGCTCATCAAGTACTGTGTGCATGTATGTCCCTGTCACTATGAACTACATAATGATGTGAGATTACAATGCACCAATAAAAGTATTTTTAAAAAATATACTAAAAGTAAAACATTTATTTCCTTTAAAAAACAAAAAGTAAGGAGAGGAGGAGGTAATGAAGGAGGAGGAGAAACAGGGCACATGCAACAGAAAATGAAATGCCACCCCACTGGACATGCCTCAGAGGGATCCCCCACTCCCTACACACACATCAGGGTCTATACTTACCGGGAGCCACTGCCCATTTCAGCTGGGACAGAGAAAGATGGGTTGGGGAAGGGAGAAGGGACAGGAGTGGAGAGCAAAGGGAGACATGGTGGATGGCTCTGTGGAACCTCCACATCGTCTTACCTCCATGGTCTCCCTGGGCTTCCCCTCTGGGAGGCCTGAGCTTTGCCATCTCAGCTGGGGGAGCCTGGGATTCAGAAGCAGCCCAGTGGAGATTTTTTGCAGCATTTGGCACTCCACAGGCCCACAGAGCCCAGGGGTCCTCACAGACAGAGAATGCTCAGGTCCTCTGTCTTGGGTGTCCTGGGCGGCCATGAAGGGGGAAAAATCAAGACTCAATATTGTGAATGTGGACGGTGTCAGGTCAGCTTCATCCTGGGAGCCACAGGTCGCTGTCCGTGGTGCTGAAGATCAGATGGCTCTGGAGAGAAGTGGCCAAAGAGCAATGACAGTGCCTCAGAACAGAGAGGGTTCTGGGAGCTCAATTTCCCCAGTGACTCATTGTGCTGATGAAAAAGCTGAAGACTGCCGGGCGTGGTGGCGCACGCTTGTAATCCCAGTACTTGGGAGGCTGAAACAGGAGGATCTGGGTTCGCGGCCAGCCTCAGCTACTTAGTGAGGCCCTCTGCAACTTAGTGAGACCCTGTTTCAAAATAAAGAATAAAAAATAGGGCTGGGGATGTAGCTCTGAGGTAGAATGCCCCTGGGTTCAATCCCCAGTATTGCAAAAAAATAAAAAAAAGAAAAGAAAAGAAAAGAAAAAGAAAAAGCAGAAGACCAAGTAGTGGTGATGCACACTGGTAATCCAGTACTTGGGAGGCTGAGACTGGAGGATCGTGTGTTCGTGGCCAGCCTCAGCTACTTAGTGAGACCCTCCACAACTTAGTGAGACCCTGTTTCAAAATAAAGAACAAAAAATAGGGCTGGGGGTGTAGCTCAGAGGTAGAACGCCCCTGGATTCAGTCCCCAGTACCACACACACACAAAAAGCAGAAGACCAGAGAAGGGGTGGGATTCACTCCAGGCCACACCAGTATCCTTTAGACCAGGCCTGGAAGCAGCCTTCAGATGCCTGCTCAGAGATCTTGTTTCCTGGAAAGCTCCCTGGGTGACAGCTACTACCCCAAATCACCACTGGTTTTGCAACTCCACACAGGAATTTTCCAGTACTCTAAGGAGTCCTCACAGCTGGAGGGTGCCCCCAAGTCTGAATGGGTGGGCCCTTGTTTCTTTCTCTGACCCATCTCTGGCAGCTTGGCCCCCCACTGTCCTGCTCCCTCACCAGCCTCCTTCCTTCCTTCCTTCCTCCCTCCCTCCCTCCCTCCCTCCCTCCCTCCCTCCCTCCCTCCCTCCCTTCCTTCCTTTCTTCCTTTCTTTCGCTGGGGTAGTACTGGCGAGCTACATCCCCTGCCCTTTTTATTTTCTATTTTGAAAGAGGGTCTTGCTAAGTTACCAAAATTCTCACTAAGTTGCCAAGGCTGGCCTTGAACCTGAAATCCTCCTGTCTCAGCCTCCCGAGTACTGAGTCACCAGCTGCTTTCCAATATTCTGCATACAGGGGTGTGCACACTATATCCCAAGGGTGAAATTGAGCCTGTTGCCTGTTTTTGCAGTGTGAGGAGCCAGGCCTAGGTTTTTACACTTATGGGTTTTACACTTAAAATGAACGTGTCAGGCCTTCTGCAACTTAGTGAGACCCTGTTTCAAAATAAAAGAATAAAAAATAGGGCTGGGGGTGTAGCTCGGAGGTAGAATGCCCCGGGTTCAACCCCCAGTTCCACAAAAAAATAAAAAAAGAAAGAAAGGAGACAAATTTGGAAGAAAAGGAAAATATACTTTATTTATTTATTTATTTATTTATTTATTTATTTTGAAGTACTGGGGATTGAGCCAAGAGGCATTCTATCTCTGAGCTACACCCCCAGCCTTATTTTATTCTTTATTTTGAAACCGGGTCTCACTAAGTTGCAGTGGGCCTCACTAAGTAGCTGAGGCTGGCCGTGAACCTGCGATCCTCCTGTCTCAGCCTCCCAAGTACTGGGATTACAAGCGTGTGCCACCACACCCAGCTGAAAATATAGTTTTAAAAATCTAAAACCCTTAGCTTCTGTAGGGCTTGTCTGGGACTTGCCTGAAGAGCCAAACCCATATCTTTAGAAGCACAGTGGGCTGGGCATGGTGGCCCACACTTGTAATCCCAGTACTTTGGGAGGCAGAGACCGGAGGATCCGGGTTCGCGGCCAGCCTCAGCGCTCGCTCTCTCTCTCTCTCTCTCTCCCTCTGTATCTGTCTCTCTTTACTTAGTGAGGCCCTCTGCAACTTCGTGAGACCCGGCTTCAAAATAAAGTATAAAAAATAGGGCCGGGGGTGTAGCGCGGAGGTAGAACGCCCCTGGGTTCAATCCCCGGTACCGCAAAAAAAAAAAAAAAAAAAAAAAAGAAGAAGCACAATGGGTTATCTCCATATCTAAAATTCCTGAGGCGGCCAAGCATAATGAAAGTACAGAAGCAAGAATAGGCCATTAGCATTTACAATAACACAATTACTTTCTACAGTACATGTTGTTAGTTCCAACAGGTCATTAATTGTGTGTCCATATCCCGGTTTGATTTTTAGAAAGAACCTCCCTGTTCTATAGCCAAAGCGGAGTTGCCCTTAGTAACAATCATGGAGTCCCTTCAGCTATGGACTTTAACTGTAAATTAGTTCAACTACCAAGTAACTATGCCTTATCACACCAGAGGATTACCCTGCACCCCGCCTTCCCAGACTGTGTCTCTGGCTTCCTGGGATTTCAGTCTCAAGGAATTTATACCTTTTGCAGCCTAAAGCTTCAAAGAGAGGAGGCTCTGGTGCCCCAGGCCAGTCCCTCTCCAGTGGGCCTATAAGAAAAAAGGATATATTAGATCCGAGAGGCTTTCTGGCTCGCTCTCTCTGCAGCAGCTCTCTGAGCCCCTCTCTGCCGCGGCTCTTACACCCTTGAGATGGCCTCTGCCTTCTTTGAGCGTGTATTTCCACCTTTCTTGAATTAAAACTATGCCTTTATCTCTGACTGGCGTGTACTGAAATTCTCTTCGACCCGGAGCCAAGAACCCACAAGAAATCATCCTGTCTTCCATGACACTTTCTCCGATTCTCCAACAGCTACAGCCACTCCTTAGTAGCTTCCTGAGATTTGGCTGCCATCACTAATAAACTATTTGGACCAGGAAATTCATGATCAACTGACTAATTCAGAGTAAACGAATGGTCATGGATGTCCTTCACCCTGGGAAGGCAACAGTACCTATGACAGAAATTTGGAAAAAATTAGGCAAAATGTACAAGACCACACCGGATGTTATCTTTTTTTTTTTTTGTGGTACCGGGGATTGAACGCAGGGGCGTTCTACCTCCGCACTACACCCCTGGCCCTATTTTTTATACTTTATTTTGAAACCGGGTCTCACGAAGTTGCGGAGGGCCTCACTAGGTAGAGAGAGAGAGAGAGAGAGAGAGAGCAAGAGCTGAGGCTGGCCGCGAACCCGGATCCTCCGGTCTCCGCTTCCCAAAGTACTGAGATTACAAGCGTGTGCCACCACGCCCGGCTCCGGATGTTATCTTTGTACTTGGATTCATAACTCATTTTGGTGGCGGGAAGACAACTGGCTTTGGCATGGTTTATGATTCCTTGGATTATTATGCAAAGAAAAATGAACCCAAACAGACTGGCAAGACATGGCCTGCAGGAGAAAAAAAAAAGACCTAAAAAAAAAAACAGGGAAAGGAACCCAAGAACAGAATGTAGAAAGGGGGGCCCCAAAGGCCAATGTTGGTGCTTGAAAAACTGAGCAGGAGGTTGGCTAACAGGCAAAGGAGTGAAGATTCAGCAAAGATTTTATCTGCGGTGGTCGTGTGAATTTTGCACAAGGATTAATAAAGTAAAAAAAATTAGAGCGAGCCGGGCGTGGTGGCGCACCCTTGTAACCCCAGTACTTGGGAGGCTGAGACAGGAGGATCGCAGGTTCAGGGACACTCTCAGCAAAAGAGCCAGCCCTCTAGAACTTCCCGAGACCAAAGAAAAATAAAATAGGGCTGGCGGGAACACTTGAGACCAGGCTCCACCCCTGGTCCCAGCCCAACAACTCCCAAAGCAGAAGCCGGCGGGCAGCCAGCACCCGCCCATCGCACGTGCGCTCCCAGCCCGCCAGGCCGGCGTGGAAGTGGGCGGGGCAGTGCCACACCCATTCCGGCCCCGAGCGCGGGCGCAGCCCGGGAGACGCAGGAAGTCCCGCCCCCATGCTCGATCCCGGCCAATCGCGGCGCGCGGTGAGGCACGCAGCCGCGGGACGGCGGCGCGCGCTTCCGGTGTGGGCGTGGCCGCGCGAGGGAGGCGGCGCGCTCGGAGATGCCGCGCGGCGGTCGTCATAAGGTGCGCTGTGGGGCGGGAGCTGGCGCCGCGCAGTCTCCCGGCCGTGTCGTGGCGGGCGGCCGGCTGGCTCTGCGGTCCTCCCTCTCCCAGGGCCGACCCGAGCTGGGAAGGGCCGGGCCGGGCTGCGGGGTCGGGGAGTCGCGCGTGAGGTGTGTCTGCCCTCTCCGCCATTTGGCAGTTGGTTTATTCGTCTTTCGCTCAGTTGTCTAACTCACTAGGGCCGCTGTGGATAGTGAACATCTCGGCCCGTTTTCCCCGAACATCTCTGTTGCTCCTTTCTCTTCCCTCCTAAACTTTTTTTTTTTAAATTTGGTGGTACTGGGGATTGAACCCAGGGGCATTCTACCTCCCAAGGTGTCGCTAGGTTGCTGAGAGTCTCGCTACGTGGCCGAGGCTGACCTCGAACCTGCGATCCTCCTGTCTCAGTCTCCCAAGTACTGGGGTCACAGGCGTGCGTCACTACACCCTGTCCCTCCTAAACTTTCTCTGAATCTCTTCCAGCTGCAGTTGGAGAGGAGTCTGCAGCTGGCCGCTCCAAGTTTGTATGCTGGCGCCCTCTGCCTTTTATTTTTTATACTTTATTTTGAAACCGGGTCTCACGAAGTTGCGGAGGGCCTCACTAGGTAGAGAGAGAGAGAGAGACAGGGAGAGAAAGAGAGAGCTGAGGCTGGTCGTGAACCCGGATCCTTCGGTCTCTGCCTTCCAAAGTACTGGGATTACAAGCGTGCGCCACCACGCCCGGTTTATGGATTCTTGTGTAAATGATCACACCTGTATTCATGAGGACATTCTCGTCCTCAGTTTTGCTTTGTCTTTTATCTTTTTTTTTTTTTTTTTGGTGCTGGGGGTTGAACCCAGGGGCATTCTACTTCTGAGCTACACCACCAGTCCTATTTTTTTTTTAAATTTTGAGACAGGTGTTACTTAAATTGCGGAAAGCCTAAGTTGCTGAGGCTGGTCGGGAATGTGCGATACTCCTGTATCAGCCTCCCAAGTACTGGGATTATTGGTGTGTACCACCACACTCGCCATCTTTTATCTTTTTAAAATTTCTTGCTTACGAATATGTGTGTCTCATCATTGCAAGTTTAAAACTGCAAACAGTGCCTCCTCTCTAGACTCCTTCTTTTATCTAAAAACTTCCTGAAAAAGTAGTCCGTGTAAACTGGTTCAACTAATCTCTACCATGTTTCTTTGATTCTCAAACACCATTGATTATTAATGCTTTGTAACTGATTTTAAGGAATGAAAGAAACCCATGTCATACATACCTTTTGCTTGTGAGACATATTCTAATTTCAGATATTAAAATGTGAAGCCAGAGCTGGGCATAGTGGCACACACTTGTAATCCCAGGACTTGGGAGGCTGAGACAGGAGGATTGAAGGTTTGTGGCCAGCCTCAGCTACTTAGTGAGGCCCTCCACAACTTAGTGAGACCCTGTTTCAAAATAAAGAATAAAAAATAGGGCTGGGGATGTAGCTTGGAGGTAGAATGCCCCTGGGTTCAATCTCCAGTACAGAAAAAAAAAAAAAAGTGAAGCCACGTGCGTGGTGTACTGTAATGCCAATACTTGAGAGGTTGAGACAGGAAGATTTCAGGTTCAAGGGTAGCCTCACCAATTTATCAAGGCCCTCAGCAACTTAGCAGGCCCTGTTTCAAAATGAAAAATAAAGCCAGGTGTGGTGGCGCGCGCCTGTAATCCTAGTACTTGGTAGGCTGAGACAGGAGGATCACAGGTTCCAGGCCAGCCTCAGCAACTTAGGCCCTCAGCAATCTAGTGACACCCTGTTGCTTTTTCTTTTTGTATTGGGGAGTGAACCCAGGACATTCTACCTCAGAGCTACACCCCAAGCCTTTTTTTAAAAAAAATTTTGAAACAGGGTCTCTCTAACCTGCGATCTTCCTGTCTCAGCCTCCCAAGTACTGGAATTACAAGTGTGTGCCACCATGCCCCGCTCCTGGCCCTTTTTTGGTGTGTGTGCTTGGAATTGAACCCAGGGGCATTCTACCTCCAAGCTACACCCCCATCCTAATTTTATCTTTTTTTAAACAGGGTCTTGCTAGGTTGATGAGAGTCTCACTACTTGCTGAGGCTGCCCTCAATCCTGTGATCCTCCTGTCTCAGCCTCCTAAATATTGGGATTACAAGCCACCATACCACCATGCCTGTCTCCTGGCCATTTTAAAAAGTTTTTTTTTTTTAAATGGTCTCACTAGGTTGCTGAGAGTCTCGTCACATTTCTGAGGTTGTCCTCCAACCCGAGATCCTCCTGTCTCAGATTCCTCAGCACTGGGATTACAGGTGTGTGCCATCACACCCAGCTTTGCAAAATAAAAAATAAGATTGGTCTGGATGTAGCTTTTAGGTAGAATGCACCTGGGTTAGTCTCTAGTACCCCGCCCCCCCCAAGTGTAAAGTACGTGAAAAAATCAAGGGATTATATGAAATTACTGAATCTAATCTAATATAAATTATTTACTTGATTATTGCAGCATTTTACACACTTGCCACATGCTTTTATTACTTTTGGAACATCCCTGACATTGTTATCCTGATTCTCTTTCTTACAGCTGTTCACTTACTTCCCTTTACTGGCTTCCTGCCATGTTCTTTTGTGTGTGTGTGAGAGAGAGACAGAGAGAGAGAGACAGAGATACAGAGAGAGAGACAGAGAGAGAGAGAGACAGAGATAGATAGATAGATAGATAGATGATAGATACTGGGGATTGACCTAGGGGCATTCTTCCTCTGAGCTACACCCCCAACCCTATTTTATTTTTTGTTTTTGAAATAAGATCTCTCTAGGTTGCTGGGAGTCTTGCTGCCTTGCTGAGGCTGGCTGGCATTGAACCTGCAATCCTCCTGTCTCAGCCTCCCAAGAACTGGGATTACAGGCATGCGCCACCACGCCCAGCTCATGTTCTCTATTGTTCCAATTTTAGTATATGTGCTGCTGAAGACAGCACCTGGATCATGTTCTATTTTTTTTTCTTTTTTTGTGGTACTGGGGATTGAACCCAGGGGCATTTCACCTCTGAGCTACACTCCCAGCCTTATTTTATTCTTTATTTTTGAAACCAGGTCTCATTAAGTTGCAGAGGGCCTCACTAAGTTGCTGAGACTTGCTTCGAATGTGTGATCCTCCTGTCTCAGCCTCCCAAGTACTGAGCTTACAAGCCTGTGCCACCACGCCAGGGTATGTTCTTTTTTTTTTTTTTTGTGGTACCAGGGATTGAACCCAGGGGCGTTCTACCTCCGCGCTACACCCCCGGCCCTATTTTTTT
>PVJS01027443.1:0-26236 GCA_004027185.1 Glis glis | reverse complement strand
CAAACCCGGATCCTCCGGTCTCCGCCTCCCAAAGTACTGGGATTACAAGCGTGCGCCACCACGCCCGGCTCAAAAGCTTATATTTCTCTTGACGCTGGCCACTCAGGCCTCTCCCTACACCCCCAGAAAGTCCCAGATTTGCCTAATAACATATGCATTTACCCTTTGCAAAAAAAAAAGACAATAAAAATTAGTTGTCATATTGTCCTTATGGTTGAGGACAAGGGGAAGTTTACTTGCCCCCAAATTCTGGACTTTCTCTACAAGTTATCTGAAGCAGTATTGTATGAAAAGCATAGTCATATGGAGAGAGAGCAAGAGCGAGCATGAGAGAAAATACGAGCTTCACACAAAGCAATGAGTTGTCTCAAACAAGCCTGGCCGCGTCTCCAGTAATTCTGCTGCTATGATACGGCTGGTCCACTGAGATGTTCCTACTGGCTGGAAAAACACAACTGAAATTTATTCAATCAATAGCAAGAGGCGGCGACACTTCTAAGAGTCACCTTACTTGTGAAAGTGGCCTCGCCATGGGAAAGATGGACAAATGTATTCTCTTCAGGCCCAGCTCTGTTTATTTTTTTCTTTCCAGAAACTTCTCTGGGTGCCAGAAATCCACATAGGAATGAGTTGCCATAGCTCCAGAATCATTAGCACTGATCTCTCAATAAGCCTGGCCCTCCCGTTAGCCCTGCTCTTGCAAGCTGGACAGCAGCATGTTCGAGGCTGTGCTCAGAGTGTCTTAACTACCCTTGTTGAGTCTTTTTGGGGCCATCTGTGCTGACAGAATACTTAGCCCTCCTTCCCCGGATATTCACTTGCACACATTGACCTCCGCGTTCCAGACTGAATGTGACTTCCCCACCCCACACGCGCATCCTCTGCCTGCCACGCCACATGGCCATGATCTAAGCCAGTTCTCTGACCCGGGTGAGGACTGCCCAGGGCTCCCTGCAGCACTGCACCTGGTTCTGAACCTGCAGATATCAACATGGCATCATGAAAACCACCCCGATCTTCCAGTCTACATGTGGAATGTGGGTTGTTGGGGCAAAGAAGTCCCTGCGTTTATTAAGGATCAGGTGAGAACAGGCTAAGGAGCACCCATCTTCTCTTCCTCTGAACTCTGATTTCCCTCCACTCCTCCAGAAGCCACATGGTCACCTGGCCCCTGGCAGCTTCCTGGTGCTATAGCCTGGCTACCAAGTATGGCTTGAGCCCCATCCTTCCCAGCCTGGCTGCTGAGTTCGGAGAGGGGACAGGGGGGTCTGCCACATTAGTGGCAGCCTGCTACACGAGACAGTATGGCTTGCAAATGGACATCCCTGTGCTTCCCTCTGGAACTAGCGTCCAGATCTTCTCAGAGTGAGCTGGCTGCTCTCCTGGCTGCAGTCTCAGCAGCTCCTGGACAGATTTTTGTTAGTCTAAGAGTAAGCAAGAAAAGCAGGCTCCTGGGCCAGGAGCTCAGCGGGGCTCCCTCCCTTCAAAGAAAATGGAAATCAGCGTGGAAGGTGCTAAGATTAGGAGATCTGGGGCCCTACTATTAGCGCTTGTGCCCCTCACACTCCTTCTACCTCAGAAAGCTGGATTGAGTGTAGCATGGGACGGGGGGGGGGCAGGAACTGCACCCCAGTAATTGATTCACACTTTTCTGCTCAACTCACTCTTGCCACGGCCCTGAGAAGATGAGCTAATGTGTCTGTACCTCTGTGACATTAAAGAGCTTTTACACAGCATCTGCTGTGGAGCCTGGCAGACACCGCGCACGCACACCCTCAGAGGCTACCCAGGAGGAAGGCAAGGATGCCTTCAGCCTAGGAGAAATGTAGATGTAAATTTAAAGCCGGGCGCGGTGGCGCATGCCTATAATGCCAGTACTTGGGAGGCTGAGACAGGAGGATCACAGGTTCAACCACCAGCCTCAGCAACTTAGTGAGTCCCTGTTTCAAAATAAAATATAAAATAGGGCTGCGGGTATAGCTCAGAGGTAGAATGCCCCTGGGTTCAATCCCCAGTACCGATAGATGATAGATAGATAGATGATAGATGATAGATAGATAGATAGATAGATGATAGATAGATAGATAGATAGATGGATGATAGATAGATAGGTAGATAGATGGATGATAGATAGATAGATAGATAGATAGATGATTGATAGATAGATGATAGATAGATAGATAGATAGATAGATGATAGATAGATGATAGATGGATGATAGATAGGTAGATAAATGGATGATAGGTAGATAAATGGATGATAGATAGATAGATAGATAAATGATAGATAGATAGATAGATAGATAGATGATTGATAGATAGATGATAGATAGATAGATATAGATAATTTAAGCTGGAATGGAGGCTGAGTGCCTATTCCTTCCCTGTTAGGCCTCTGGGGACAACTCATTCAGCTCATGTCCTCTCCTCCAGGCCCCTAATCTTGGTGTGGGCATCTTTCACCCCGGACTCTTGTACTTTTGGTCCATAGGGCCCCACTTTCTGTAATTCCTCCCTTTGACCTCTGCCTTCCCCAAGGACCCACGCAGCCAGGGACAGTTCTCATTTCACAGCATGTGGCCTAGCTGCAGAAAGCCATGATCACTCTTCCTCTTGAAGCCTCACTTAGTTTGCATGGTGGTGCTCACCTATAATCCCAGTACTTGGGAGGCTGAGACAGGAGGATTGCAGGTTTGAGGCCAGCCTCAGCAACTTAGCAAGACCCTCCGCAATTTAGCAAGACCCTGTTTCAAAATAAAAAAATAAAAAGAGCTCAGAAGTAGAACGCCCCTGGGTTCAATCCCCAGCACCAAATGTGTGGTGTGTGTGTGTGTGTGTGTGTGTGTGTGTGTACGCACGCGTGCTTGACAGGTAGGCAAGATCAAGTAAGGTAAAGCCTACTGGTGAGGGGGGAGGCTTCCTGCAGGCCCGCTCCCCTCCTCAGGACGCATCAGGCCTGGGCCATCCTGACTGCATCCATGATGGGTTAAAGTCAAGCTTCTCCCCTGCCCAAGGGTATTCATTATGAGGCAGAAAATGCAATTAACCTTGAATAGCTCAGGTCACTGGCCCAGGCTTGCCTGCTGCTTGCTGCCTCAGTCTCTTCAGTAAAGAACAGGCAGAACATAGAGAACTAGAACCAAACATCCCAAGGAAGAGCAAGAATAGGAATTCTCAGCCAGGGTTGGCGGCGCACACCTGTGATCCCAATACTTGGGAGACTGAGACAGGAGGATCACAGGTTCGAGACCAGTCTTAACCAACTTAGCAAGACCCTTGACAACTTAGTGAGACCCTGTAAAATAAAAATAAATAGGGCTGGGGGTGTAGCACAGAGGTAGAATGCCCCTGGATTCCATCCCCAGTACAAAAAAAAAAAAAGAATAATCATTCTCCCAGCCTCAGTTGCAGAATGATTCTAAGAGGTTCGTGGATTATCCTGTGCACCATAGAGAGAGAATAAATGGGCTTACTTACATGCACTGTTATTTTCAAATACATGTAGATACTATTATGGCTCATAAAATATACATTTATTTTTAAAACGAGTGCTTAATTCGTTACTCTGACCCCATAACGTCTTGGGAGGAGAGTGACCGCTGAAGCGCAGCTGGAGGGGAGGGCTTCAGGTGCTTTGCCTCAGCTCACTTGTCCCGAAGACGAAACGTCCTCGGACTTGGACTCCGACTCTGTGACTAACAGTCACCACCTGTCAGCGCCGTGCCTGCTTCTCCAGTGCCATCAGTGGCACTGCATTCAGCACACAGCATGCAGTGTGGCCACAGCACCGGATGACTGCAGGCAAAGGGAAGAGAAGGCAGAAAACCATGGGCTTGCCCGTCCCACTAAAAGAGAGGACTGGCTGAACAGAATATTCCAGAAAACTTTGGATTTAGGAATAGGAGACCATGAGGAGGGTATCCTAGAACACAGCTGGCATCTGGAAGTGCAGGGGATCCCAAGGCCAGGAAGCTATAGCATTCCTCGAATCTCGCCTTGTTGACATGGTCCTGCTGTGCGTGACTCCAGCGGAGGTGGAGGCCTGAGGACCAAGGGAGGAGCATGTCGCAACCCTCTGTGAAATGCGCCTTCACGGCGCTCTGAGTCGTCCTGCCCTTGTGTCTGCTGGGCATTTACGCTCCATGGACTCTGCTATCAGGAGGAGCTCTACTCTCACCTCGCCCCTCGCCCCAGCCCTAGCCTTGCAGAAACAGCAAAGGAAGGTGTTTCCTTCCATGAATCTACTCAAGAGCTCGCAGCTCACAGGCATGTGTCTGGTAAATGGGAACCTGAGGAACCATGACTTCATGGTGGAGGGGCAGGGGCACTCACCAGATGCTGAGAAATAACTGGAGAAAGTTCCTTTTTTATAGCTATCAGAAATGTGTTAACGGGATATATCCTCATTTCCTGACTCCTGCAAGAGAAAGCCCATGCTTCCTTTTCTTCCTGTGAAGTGAGGAAACTCTGAAGTTGGATCTACTGAATTTAGGGTTCTTACCAGCTAAGAGCCTTACAAGTGCATTTGAACCGCCAGCCTATAAGAATGAGTTATTGTTGGGTTTCTGTTGTTGTTTGGTTTTGGTACTTATGATTGAACGCAGGGGCAGTCTATCTCTGAACTACAACCCCAGCCTTTTTTGTTTGGTTGGTTTTTGTTTTGTTTTTTGTTTTTGTTTTGTTTTGTTTTTTTGTTTTGAAAGGGGTCTCGCTAAGTTGCTGAGGGCCTCAAACCTGCGATCCTCCTGTCTCAGCCTCCCATGTACTGGGATTATAGGCATGAGCCACCACACCTGGCAAGAATGAGTAGTTTTTATGCAGGGCAGGATTCCTATTAAAAGTCTTTATGATTTCCATAACAAAAGCATGTTTTCCCAGTGGCCATCCCTATCCCAGATTCCTGCTAATTATGGTTGCTGTTTGTACAGAAAAAAAACTTCTTCAGCCATTAAAACTCAAGCCAGCTGATCACAATGTGGTAGCCAGCTTGGTACAAAGTAAAATTTATAGAGGAAAGTAACCACAATGTGCAACTGTCTCATACCATTATGTTTTGGTTTCTCCAAGAGAGAGATGAGTGTAGGACAAGCTGCGTGGGACAGATTGAACATATTTCGTGCACTCTCAGAGAAGCTTAAACACCAGTTTACGCTCTGAGGACTTAGTAAGGAAGTGGGTGATAGGCCCTGCCCAAAGAGACAGTTGCTCATGGAGTCCTCTAGAAGACCTGACTTGTGGCCCACCACCCAGAAGTTCCGGTGTGATTCCTTGTCTCTGTCCTGAGAGTAGCTCTTTATGGTGGGAGGCCAAAGAGTATGGGAATGGGGCCTCCGGAGTATGTTATGAGAAGGAGCATAGGAGGATCGAAGGTTCGAGACCAGCCTTGAATTTAGCAAGACCCTATTTCAAAAAAAAAGCCCAAAAAACAAAAAACTGGTGTGGTGACACACACTTGTAATCCCAGTACTTGGGAGGCTGAGACAGGAGGATCACAGGTTTGTGGCCAGCCTCAGAAACTTAGTGAGACCCTGTTTCAAAATAAAAAATAAAATAGGGCTGGGGGTATAGCTCAGTGGTAGAATGCCCCTGGGTTCAATCCCCAGCACCAAAAAAATAAAATAAAAATAAAAAATGTTTTCTTAGAGATTTAGCATCCTGCCCCAGTTCTCCTTCAGTAGTATAGGCTGAGCCAGTGGAAGAGGTAGAGGAGGTAAGGTTTATACCTTTCATGAACGGGCACATATGTACAGATGGGTCTTTAAAATATGTCTGTTCTTGGAGCTGGGCCAGGTTCTTTTGTGATTACCCCTGTCCTTGGGCTGTGGCACAGGTGAGATCTTCAGCTCTTATAAGACCACTTCAATTTGGATGCAAAGTTAGACACAGGTCAGAGATGGTCATGTGAGCTGAGCTGCAGAGACCAGTGGGGACAGGCAGAGATGGGTACTTTGCAGGGCTTGGGAAGTTCTGATGGTTCTCTGCAAGTCCTGCCAGCTCATCTTGGATACCCAAGCGGGTCTCTGAAGTAGAGGTTATGGGTTATAAACAGCCTGCTGCCTTAACATTTAGTGAAACCTTTTAGCCAACCCTCTACATTCTCTTCATTCAATAATTTGTTCAACGAGTAACTGTTGAGGACCTACCTGCCTTGTACCAGGCCCTGTACTCAGTCCTGAGGGATGATTCCCATCCTCATGAAATTACAGCCTCAAAAAGGAGATGATAAATAAATAAGTAAACAAGTCAAGAGGTCATTGCAGATTGTGTTACGAAGGACATGAACAGGATAATGAGATGGAAAGTTATGGAGAGGGGCAATTCTGTAGGGGAAGACCTCACTGCAGGGGGGGCATTTGAGCTGAGACCTCAAGGACAAGAGTGCCCGAGAAGAGCTGCAGGAAGAGCATTCCCTGCTGAGGGAGACCTTGGTGTGTTCAGGAACAGTCGCTGCTGGAGCGTAGTGAGGAGAGTGACCTAGGATGAGCTCAGAGAAAGGCAGGTGCCAGGCTATGCAGGACATTACAGGGCAAGACCAGAGTTAAGACTATTCTGAGAGCAGCGGGAAGACACTGGCAGTGTTAAGCGGAAGCGAGTGGTGTAACGAAAGATCACTGTGTGTTCGATGCCACATTGTAATAGATGAGAAACAAATTCCATCAGTGTGGAACTGGGTGAAGAACTTTAGTGTCTCTACAGTGGTGTGTGATAGTTAAAAGCTCCGAGGCTGGTCCCTGTGTACTGCTATAGAGGATTTGCAAGATGTCCTAAGTGGAAGAGGAAAAAAAAGACAAGAAACAGAATATAAAAAATGTGAGGCACACAACTGGGGATGTAGTTCGGTGGCAGAGAGCTTGCCTAGCATGTGTGTGATTCTGGGTCCAGACCCTAGCACTGAAAAAAATAAAGAGTTAAGAATGTATTTTTAAAAGAGGAGATGTCCATGTATATAATTTTTCCTATGTAGAAAATATCACATATGGGACACACAGAAGCTGGTAGCAGGTTGCTTCTGGGGAGAGAAGCCGGGACACAGGGAGACCCGAATGGAAGGGAGACGGGATCCTCATAGTATGTTCTCTTGTAACTTTGAATAGCGTCCAATGTGCCTGTTACTTAATCAGCAGAAAAGATATTATGTCTAAATTGGGATTGCTTTGGCTGCTGTGTGGAAAAGGCACTGAGCAGGGCAAGACTGGAAGCAGAGAATCTGTTAGACGCTCTGGCAGTGGTCCAGCCGAGAGATGGCTGTGGCTTGACCTGTGCACTTGGTGACAGGGGTGAAGAAAAGTGGATGAATTCGAGATAGATGCTGGGGCAGAGCCAGCTGGACGTGGTGTCATTCACGTGATGTTTCTTGCTGACATTGCCAGTTCCCACCTGTTGAAGAGAGCTTTGCACCTGGGCGTGGTGGTGCACGCCTGCAATCCCTGTACTTGGGAGGCTGAGACAGGAAGATCGCAGGTTCAAGGACAGCCTCAGCGAGACCCTGTTTCAAAACAAAAATAATGATAACCTAAAAAGGAGGCTGGGGGTGTAGCTCAGAGGTAGAACATCCCTGGGTTCAATCCTCGGTGAAGGCAGGCAGGCAGGCAGGCAGGCAGGCTAGCTTTGTGCATTAGCGATTGGAACTGGGCTTAGCTGACCCTGCTCTGAATTCTCTGACATCTTTGTGATGGGAAGGGTTGTTGGATTTCTTCCAGGTGCTAAAAGCCTCAGAATTCCAGAGGAAGTCTAATCTATCACAATATTCAGGACACAGTTATGGACATGTGCCCTTCATCTCCATGTGCAACAGTTGTAGTTTTTAATGATTATAAAAACAAAGTCTCACTGAAGAGGACCACTCATTTCTCAACGGAGCTTGCTTTCTTTGCAGAGAGATGCCAAAGGCCAGTACCTGTTTGACCTTCTTTGCCACCACCTGAACCTACTTGAGAAAGACTATTTTGGGATACGCTTTGTGGACCCAGATAAGCAGCGGGTAAGTCAAGCTCCGAGCCCAGAGAGAGCACAGGGTCAGTCGATATGCCCGAAGCCTTGAACGGTTGCTCATATTCAGAGTTTAGCCTCAGGAGTCAGGAAACAGCCAGACCCAGCAGTTGAATGTCATCGCTTCAAATCATGGCACTAGACGTGGAGGGCGCCTTGGTTAGCGCTCTAGAGAAGCCTGGCTTACAGAGGCAGAAGCGGCAGCCTGGAGCTGAGCTTCGGTGACTTGCCAACCTTGCCCAGTGGGAGGCGTAGCAGATGGGCTAGCGCTCCGATCTCAGAGCCCAGAGCGAGCCCCTCCTGCCCCCTTTCTAATAAATGGGCCAAACCACAGTGTTCTGGTTGGGCCTCACTGAGGCACCATGCCGACCCAGGCAAGGCAGCAGAGAGCACCAAACAGACGTGGGCCTTTCAGCACCTTGCAGTCCTGCCGTTCTCACTCTGCTCTGCTCAACACAGGCAGTTCTGCAGACAGCGGGCATTGGCAAGGGCTGTGGTGTTCCAGACAGATACAGGAACGAGTCCATTCTCCTTAGCTCCTACTTCCTCTCCCCCTTCACCTCTCCTGACCTCCTCCCTGCATGGTCCAGCCAGACAACACTGTGGAGCTCCAGACATGCCTGCTCTTTCTTTTTTCTTTCTTCTTCTTTTTTTCTTTTTCTTGGTACTGAGGATTGAATCCAGGGGCATTCTACTTCCAAGCTACACCCCCAGCCCTTTGTATTTTTTTATTAAAAACAGGGTCTCACTAAGTAGCTGAGGCTGGCCGTGAACCTGTGATCTTCCTGTCTCAGCCTCCCAAGTACTGGAATCGCAGGCCTGCACCACCACGCCCAGCTGCCTTCACCTTTGCAGTTCCTCTGCTGGCACATGCTTCTCCTTTTGCTCGCCTCTTCACGCTTCCTTCTGGCTGCCTCCTTTTCACACTTATGGTCTCACCTTAGACTTTTACTCCCTCCTGGGGCTTCCTAGCCCCCTCTGTGTTAGGGCCCCTCCTCCAGGCGTATGCCCTATCCTGCCCCCATCACAGCCCTTGTTACACTGTGCTGTGATTACCTGTGTTCCCTGCAAAAGTCTAAGTGCCCTGTGGGCATGGACTTTATCTCATTCATCGTTATTTCCCACATAACTGGTACAGGGTGCAGGATTTGCTAAGGGAATGAATGAGTGAGTTAATGGTGTGTAGTGTCTTATTTCTCACCGCCAGCTGCCCCCTGGCACTCATCTTCAGCTTCTGTAATGTCTGTTCATCCTCCCTCTGCTGTCTGTGGGATGTGCCCTTAGGCACCCCCATTGGAGAGGGAAAGCGTGCAGAAGCAGCCAGACCTCTGGGCCTCAGTTCCCCGCACCCCAGCTCACCACCCATGCTCATCCGCCACTTTCCAAAAACATTATCATCGCAAATCCCAGGTGGTCCTTCTTCCGGGTCCTAGACTTCCTTCACAGCTCTAAACATGGGGTTTGTCTCTCCTGTCGCTGAGCCCCAGAGGACAGAATAGCCGAGGGTCCCAAATACTGAACAGACATGCCTCCTGTGTGCAGAACCAAGTACTATTTGTTCTTGATGCCCTGAGCCACTTAGTCTTCCAGGTTACGTCTAGGGTTGTGTACTGAACACACGAGCTTCCGCGATGTATTTCATTCCTTCTCACCCCACAGAGCTTTGAGCAGCGTCAGAGCTGGGGAAGCAGCGGTGAGGTCAGCCCTTCACTCTATAACAGCTCCACTCTGCTGACAAATATTCTCCTTAGTCCTGGACCTGGTACAAGGCCACAAACAGTGCCTCGGTGCCGGGAAGCTACATGTCCTCCCTGCTATCGGCGTCCATTCACTATCAAATGGTGTTTGCACAGATGGTGTTTGTTTGTTTGTTTGTTTGATCTGAGCTTCTCTCCTTCAAAAGGAAGGTCGGTTACCCCAAGCAAGGCCTCTTCATCTCCCAGAGGTGCCAGTGTATAAAAAAAAGGGCAAAGTGTGTCCTGTTGATTAATTTTTAGTGAGGACAGAATTGCTTCAGAAGAATAAAAGCGTGTGCGGAGGTGATAAAGATTAAAAGGGGGAAGAGCCAGAGAGAGAGAAGGAAATGGGAAAGAGGAGAAATAAACATTTATGGAAGCCAGGCATGGTGGTGCACGCCTATAATCCCAGTACTTAGGAGGCTGAGACAGGAGGATTGCAGGTTTGAGGCCAGCCTCAGCAACTTAGCAAGACCCTGAGCAATTTAGCAAAAACCTATTTCAAAACAAAAAGGGCTGGGGTTGTAGCTCGGTGGTAGTATGCCTTTGGGTTCAATCCCCAGTACCACACACACACACACACACACACACACACACACACACACCTTGGACAAGCTGTGACAGCTTCCACTCCCTTCTAGCCCCTTCCTGGTCTCCGCCAGCCTCAGTCCTTTCTTGAGTTTGATACAGTGTGAGCTAGTCTCCTCTCCAGCTATCGCCAGGGGAAGGAGCCTCTTCGTCGTTCTGCTCCACCTGCCCTCTTCCGATGAGGCCATCTCCGCGTCTTTCACTTCTTCCTTTGCTCGTTTCTTTTAATCTACCCATCTAATGGCCGGGGCGCCCTGTTTACTGAGTTCCTGACATTTGCTCTGCTCGCTCACCGTACGCAGTCCCAGTGTGCCTCCTCCGCTTCACAGGCCCAGCCTGGAAACCCAGTTGTTTCTGTGCAATTTCCTCTCTTGCCTTTGCTTCCCCGCGAAGCAGAGCCGCGGTGGGCTGTGTAATGTGAGAAGCACCTCTTAGCCACATTGAGTGGCTTTAATGAGTTGCCAGCCTCGTGGGAACCGAGATCAGAGGAGGCAAGAGAGCGGAATGTCAGCCCGGATTATCCATGTGGAACTGACGGACGAACTGGCTCTTAGTGGGTCCATTAACTGCATGACCCACAGCCCGGCCCAGAAGGTGAGAGCTGGGGATCCAGGGAGGCCAGGAGGCTGTCTGCATGGCCTTGGCTGCTTTCCTGCTAAAGGGAGGCCTCTGCCAAGACATTACACTAAATGGAAGTAGCCAGAAAAGCGGGAAGTGTGGACCTAGTCCCTTCATCCATCCAGCAGCTACACTGCAGGCACAGGGGATACCATGGTAAACAAGACAGTTTCCTACCCTCATGGAGCTCATTTCCTGTGACTTTAAGCTTCTTCCAAGCAATCAAAACCCAAATAATAACAGCGTTAGCCCTCTGCAAATTGGCAAGGTACCTGCTCAGTACAAATAGCTGGGTGTGGTGGTGCACACCTGTAATCCCAGTACTTGGGGGGGCTAAGACAGGAGGATCACAGGTTTGAGACCAGCCTCAGCAACTTACTGAGACTCTCAGCAACCTAGTGAGTCCTGTTTCAAAAAAAAATTTTTTAAGTTTTTAAAGAGCCAGAGGTATATCTCAGAGGTAGAATGCCCCTGGGTTCAATCCAGGCAACAAACATCAATAATGAATTTTATAAAGGACCCATGTAGAATTGAGAAACAGATATAGAATGGTCTCATTGCTTTCTTCCCCCAAACATAAGTGCTATGGGTAAAAACATGTCAATATGTCCTGCCTCTATAAAAACCCAAGGAAAATTGGGCAAAGTGGCACACGTGTGTAATCCCAGTATTTGGGAGGCTGAGATAGGAGGATCGCAAGTTCAAGGCCAGTGTAGTAACTTAGCAAGACCTTGTTTCAAAATAAAAAAATAAAAGAGGACTGGGTGTATAGCTCAGCAGTAGAACGCCCCAGGGCCCCCCCCACACACACACACACAAGAAAATCCAAGCCAGGCGTGGTGGTGCACATTTGTAATCCCAGTACTTGGGAGGCTAAGACAGGAGGATTGCAGGTTCGAGGACAGCCTCAGCAAGTAGTGAGACTCTCACCAACCTAACGAGACCCTGTTTCAAAATAAAAATAAAATAGGACTGGAGGTGTAGCTGGGTTCAATCCCCAGTACCACAAAAAAAGAAAATCCAAGGAAAACAGCACAGTATCCTACACATTGGCTGTGGTTAATTATCTTGTGAAACTTAGACTTTAAACATCCCTGTATGCCAAGGAATCCTGATCTGTGTTCTCTAACACAAGGGTTGGCAATCTATGTTACTCCAACAAAAATGGAAATAAATATACACCAGACATCCCTGCCTTCTCTCCATTCATGAAATTTCCTCTTGTCAATACTTTCTCAAGAGTTACTACCAATGGCCTCCATCCCACTTCTTTGCCAAAAAAAAAAAAAAAAAATGTTGGTGCATAACACAACACACACCATGCATTAAATTCAGCACACCTACTCAAGCCTGTGACCATTTGTCCCCACCACATATACGCACAGCCGCTCACGCCTGCCGGCATGCCAGAAACATGGCTCAGAACTCTGGCACTCTGCTCTCGAAGGCAGCCTTTCCAGGAAGCCCAGAAATGGCATCTGAAACTGGAACTATTTCCCCCTTCACAGCTGGTTCCACGGGGAGCTTGTTTCAGAAAATCATATCACTCTTTTCTCTCCAAACCTGTATTTCACAAGCTTTGGGGCGGCTTTTACCCTAGGCTACAATCTGTCTAGTTATTGCAATTGGATAAAACAAGTTATATCTGACACTGTGTCTCATTAGCGTTTTCATGTCCTGGTTCTCTATTTCAGCATTGGTTGGAGTTTACAAAGTCTGTCGTAAAGCAACTGAGATGTAAGTATTCTTTCTCCACGAAAAGAATAGAGCCTCACCCCTCGGGAGGGTGGGTTGAAACCTCCAGGTGTAGTAATTCTACATATGTAATTCTTCACTATTCTAAGTTGACCCTAACTGTGTGAGGATTGCCTTCTGGTGCAATTCTCAGAGGCCTGAGCATGCTGGGCCCACTTATCTCTGGGCCTGGGTCTCCCCTGATGGGCGCCTCTTTCTCTTTGCAGCCCAGCCTCCGTTCACCATGTGCTTCCGTGTGAAATTTTACCCTGCAGACCCTGCTGCCCTGAAAGAAGAAATAACCAGGTGAGGTTGACCACACTGCCTCCAGCCACTAAGACCTGTTGGAGAGGACAGGAAAGGGGACTGTGGCCTCTTAGATCCTCTGATGTGGATGCTCCTAACTCTTTTAGGAAGGAAGTCTTCCTAAATAGAACCTACTTCTTTCTTTCTTTCTTTCTTTCTTTCTTTCTTTCTTTCTCTCTCTCTCTCTCTCTCTCTCTCTCTCTCTTTCTTTCTTTCTGGGGGGATTGAACCCAGGGGCACTTCACCTCCAAACTATACCCCCAGCACTCTATTTTTTATTTTGAATCAGGGTCTTGCTATGCTAAGTTGCTGAGGGTTTTGCTAAGTTGCTGAGGCTGGCCTTGAACCTGCGATCCTCCTGTCTCAGCCTCCCAAGTACTGGGATTACAGGCGTGCACTACCAGGCCCTGCCTACTCCTGCACTTCGTTTTCACGTGCTTTCTCTGCTCACCCCTCAGTGGAACTGGAGCAGCATATGCTTCCCTCCTTCAGGCGCAAATACTTCATCTCTAACTGCTCACTTTGCACAGAATCTGGAGTATCTAATTAATCAAAAGCAATTTTTTTTCTACCTATGATGTGACTGCCACGGACGTTTTGAGAGAGGGCCATGTTCCTGCTTATTTGGGAGTTGAAGATAGACTCCAGTGAATGCTCCTGGGAAATGCCAAGCCTTGACATTGAAAGACAGGCTGGGAAATAATGAGGATTCTAAATCCACATGGGTAAACTCTGGCATGCTGGTGGGTCGGTCCGTGATAAACTCTTTATTGTGAGGATCATGTTCTGTGGCAGGCAGCAGCTGCACGGCATGAATCCTATCTCATCCAGCGCCACTCGAGGATGAGAAAGAACCTCTGTGCCCAAGCCATCCTACAAGTGGGCCGGCGAATAGGAGCTTCAGAGCTTCCCCAGGCTTTTCTACATCTGAACCAATTTCACACTAAAAGTCTGACCTGGGAGATTCAGGAGCTCTCTATAACTTGTTTGGACATAAGTCAAACCTTGATGTTACCTGTAGCTGGCGGGGCCATGGGTGAAGAGGTAATGCCAGGGAGTCCAAGAGCTGAAGGAGACACAGCAGCGCCAGCCCCGATCCCCTCCCTGCAGCCTCAGGGATGGCAAGGTGGGAATGAGGCCACCGCCGTCACGTGCACTGCTTGTCCTGTAAGGTGCTGAGATCTGCTTTGGGACACTGACCTGCTCAGGAAAACCCCAGAGCAAGGGAAGAAAAAGGAAGAAGGAGGGGAGACTATGGAGTTCTTTTTATTTGCGTTCTGAAGAGCATGCTTTCTATCAGGCGACAGGAGTAAAATTTCCAGGTGTAGTGGCACATGCCTGTAATCCCAGGTACACGGGAACCTGGGGCAGGAGCATCACAGGTTCAAGGCCAGCCTGGGTAACTTAGCGAGACCCTGTCTCAAAATAAAATAAAAAGGGCTGGGGGTGTAGCTCAGTGGTGGAGCACTTGCCTAGCATGTGCGATGCCCTGGGTTCAATCCCCAGCACACAGTACTGCAAAGAAAGAAAGGAAGGAAGGAAGGAAGGAAGGAAGGAAGGAAGGAAGGGAGGGAGGGAGGGAGGGAGGATTCCCTAAGAAGGGAAATCAGGATATGGGAAAGAGGGTAAGAAACAGGAGTAAGCAGTGCAAAGAGAGCAAGGCAGGGCAGGGAGGGAGCCGTCCACGCGGGCCCGGCAGGGCTTGCAGGCAGTCTCCGTCTGGTGAGGTCAGAAAGCCCCCGCAGATGCACAGGCAGTGTGGGCCCACCTACTCTGACGCACTGAGGACATGTGGCTAGGACCAAACCTGATGCCCACTGCAGGGCACAGAACCGCGGGCTCTGCTCGTCACGTGGAAGTGGAGTGGCTCCCGCTTTGTGTCTGAAAAACAGCCCCGTCCGCACTAATGAGCAACTCTATAGCTCCGGTGCGGTAAATGGGGGCAGAACCACTATGCTTAACAACTTAAACACAGGAGAGTTTTGTCAGCACCAGCCTGCCCCACTCGTGACCTCGGAAGAGGCTGTCGGCTCTGAGCCCCTCTCTCCCTGCTGAAAGTGCCAGTGCTGGAGCGGACCCAGAAGTCTGCACGCCTGTCCACATAGTGGAGCAAACTCAACATGTTCCTGTGAAAGCCTTGCACCTCGCCTCCTAACACCACCCATCGGGACTGCCTGGTCTCGGCTTCACTGCACCATCGGGGGGCTGGAAGGGATCGATCTAACACAACTCAGTGAGCTGTCACGAGAGCGCCATAGCCACGCAGCTTTCTGATTTGATTGAAGGACAAAAATACATGGTTATTTCGCCTTTAGGAGGAGCTCTTAATACAATTTTCTTTTCTCTTTTTTTGATAATGATGATTGAACTCACAGGTGTTCTACCTCTGAGCTACACCCCCAGTCTTTTTTTTTTTTTTTTTTTTGCGGTACCGGGGATTGAACCCAGGGGCATTCTACCTCCGTGCTACACCCCCGGCCCTATTTTTTATACTTTATTTTGAAACCGGGTCTCACGAAGTTGCAGAAGCCTCACTAAGTAGAGAGAGAGGGAGAGAAAGAGAGAGAGAGAGAGACAGACAGAGAGAGAGAGAGAGAGAGAGAGAGAGAGAGCTGAGGCTGGCTGCGAACCCGGATCCTCCAGTCTCCGCCTCCCAAAGTACTGGGATTACAAGCGTGTGCCACCACGCCCGGCTACCCCCAGTCTTTTTAATTTTGAAATGGGGTCTTAATAAATTGCTGAGACTCTTGCTAAGTTGCTGAGACTGGCCTCAAACCTGCGAACCTCCTGTCTTGGCCTCCTAAGTTCTAGGATTACAGGCATGCACCACTGTGCCCGGCTTCTTAATACAATTTCCTAAATCAAATGTCATTCTTATATTTCTGTTCAGACGCTCTTACCCACGAAGCAGCATGGACCTGGGAGCTCAGGTCCAACATATGCTGCTACTTCACTATAGGGCTTGGACATAATATATTCAACCTCTTTGACCTTTGGAAACCTCATTTATAAAATAATATCTGCTAGCCGGGCGTGGTGGCGCACGCTTGTAATCCCAGTACTTGGGAGGCTGAGACAGGGGGATCACAGGTTCGCGGCCAGACTCAGCTATTTAGTGAGGCCCTCTGCAACTTAGTAAGACCCTGTTTCAAAATAAAGAATAAAAAATCGGTCTGGGGTGTGGCTTGGAGGTAGAATGCCCCTGGGTTCAATCCCCAGTACCGCAAAAAAATAAATAAATAATAAATAAAATAATATCTGCTTAGAATTGTTGAGAGGATTAACTACTATACTCGGGTTTTATACTTTTCAATACACCCCCATGAGCCTCATGCTAAGCAAGGGCTCCGTGTGTTTGCTGCCAGGTTGATTACCTGGTCCATGTAAGTGCAGCGTTTGGGACGTTGGCCAGGCCTCTCACCAAGTCCTCAAACCTCCTGGACGTGGGCACGTCGATGAGCTCCTCTCCCATCTGCGTGCGTTCATGCCAACCATCTTGGACAGCTGCCCCCCTCCTCGCCTCACGGGCCTCCCTTCCCTAGCGTGCAGCTTGCCAGCCTTGTCTGTGGTATGAACCGCAGGGTCCCTGGCCTGATTTGTAGCTTTTGTGCCTCCCCCTCCCCAGGGCATTCTGCGAGGCCATGGAATTAGCTACATCTTTCTCATCCACATCCCTACTGATGTTAAGAGAGTAGGCACCTGCCCCGGCCTCTCTCGATACTCATAATTCATTCCTGGCTTCCAGCCCTTCATCCCACCTTGCTGCCAAGCTAGTTTAGCTGTCAGTGCATTTTTTCCTGGCAATATTGGTCCTAAATTTCGCTGCCATCTCAGCCATTCCTATAAAGCCAGATTGAGAAAGGGGATAAAGTGGGGAGGAAAGAACTGTGCTTCAATTTATCTCTTGGACTCTTCCCAGAGGATAAATTTAGTTTCCAGAGGCTGATTAATTTCCTTTGTCATTTTTAAAAGTAATAAATAGGTTTCCTTGTCTAGGCTGGAGACAAGGCTGAGAAAATGGTGGTTTAGGCACCAGATTTAGCTTTTGACAGGAACTGCAGGTGTATGAACTCTTTGGAAAGGCCAGGTGGCTGAAGGAAAGGGGTGTGAGTGGAGCCCCCCCCCCCGGCAAGTCAGCAAAGCCTTCGACCCAGAGCAGGTGTCCAGAAGTCACCAGAACAAATGAACGTGCACACTAATGAATGGAGTCATTAGGTCACTTATTGTCCCGATGAACATCATTCGAGCCTAGTCTAGCTAAGATGGATTGGACAACTTTTTCTGTAAAGGGCCAGATTAGTATGTGAGGCTTTGGGGGCCATATGGTCTCCGTCGCGACTACTCAGTTCTGTCACTATCGTGTGAAAGCAGCCATAGACATTACACAGATGAATGAGCACGGCTGTGTTCCAATAAAATGTTCTTTCACTGGAAAGTACGGCAGTGGGCCGTAGTTTGCCAAGCCCTGGGGCTAAGAAATCAGAAAGACCTGGGTTCAAATCTCAGGTGGTTCTTTAGCTATGTGACAGGGCAAGCAACAGTATCTCTCAGCACCAGTTTCCTCATCAATTGAATAGGGACAAAAATAGTGGTAGTCATCTCACAGAGTTGCTTTGAGGATTAGCCCAGTAAAGGCCAGGTTTTCCATTCTGCTAATATTTCAATGAAATTGACACAGCTGAGTTAAAATTAGTTGGAAGTCACCCAATCTAGAGCTTATACATCCTTTATATAATTTTCACATATATATGTGGAAATACATGTATTTTTTCAAATGCTCTAATCATTTGCCTACTTTTTCAAAAGAACTTTATGCCAGGTGTGGTGGCACACACCTATAATCCCAGTATTTGGGAGGCTGAGACAGGAGGATCGCAGGTTTGTGGCCAGCCTCAGCAACCTAGCAAGGCCCTCTGCTACTTAGTGAGACCCTGTTTCAAAATGAAAAATAAAGCCAGGCATGGTGGTGCATGCCTGTAATCCCAGTACTTGGGAGGCTGAGACAGGAGGGTTGCAGGTTCAAAGCCAGCCTCAGCAACTTAGTGAGGTTGTCAGCAACTTAGTGAGACCCTGTTTCGGAATAAAAAAAATAAATAGGGCTGGGGTGTAGCTCAAAGGTAGAATGTCCCTGGGTTCAAGCCCTAGTACCACAAAAAATAAATAGAACTTTAAAAACACAATATTTATTTCAAAAGTTACCATATGTGCTAGCCCAGTATGGGGCACACAGCATGCACTTAGTAAATGTGAGGGTTTTGTTTTTGTCTTTTTGTTTTGTGGTACTGGAGATTGAACCCAGGGGCATTCTACCTCCAATCCACACCTCCAGCCCCATTTATTTTTTGTTTTGAAAGAGGATCTCAATAAGTTGCTGAGGGCCTCACTAAGTTGCTGAGGCTGGCCTCGAACCTGTGATCCTCCTGTCTCAGCCTCCCAAGTACTGGGATTACAGGCATGCATCACCACAACCACACCCGGCCAAATTGTCATTGTTATTACTTTGATTTATAAGCCATCTGTCTCCCCCCACAGGAATATAAGCTCCATAAGAATAGGGACTGTGTTCTGGTCTCTGATGTTTTATCCCCAGCACCATGGTAGTGCCTGGTACACATGACACAGTAAGTGTGAGAACTGGGTGAGTGGGTGGGTGGATGGATAGATGTAACAATGGATGGACAAATGGATGGATGGATGGATGGATGGATGGATGGATGGATGGACCAATAGATAAGCTAGGCACAAGATATATAGACTTTCTAGAAAATGAAAATTAAATAAAACAGTTTCTGACTCAAAGGAGTCTAATATGAGGGAGGAAGACACCCTAAACATAATTATAGTCAGGAAAGGTACAGTAGGAAATAGAGGAAGCCGGTGGTAAAGAATCCATTGGAGGGAAAGTACAACCATAGTATCTTCTAGAAGGGACTCTTCAGGAACCTCCAGTGCTTTCCAGAGCTCAGAATTTTTAACTCTGGAAATTTCTGTAGCCACCAGGCCAAAGCAAATACCCTGAGGAGGTGCCCGAGTGACAGAGAGCTCAGTGTTCCTTGGCTGTCTTCAGGCTTTGACTCATTCCGTCCTGTTTCACGCTCCCATCAACTTAAGACAACACTAGAATAGAAACAAGAATGGCAGTGAAGTAAAGCCTCTTTGAGGCCAGAAAGGAATCAGTTTTAAAAAAAGTTTCCTCAGGAGCAAGCTTGTTATCTTGTATCTGATTTCTTCAGTGGACCTGTCAGAATTTCTCTCTTTTGACAATGAGTTCTGACTTGTTCGGGACCCCTTGTCTCTAACCTAATAACAAACTGAATTCCCAGGGGTGTAGAGAAGGCACTGGGACGAGCGTCAGGAGGCCTGAGTTCTGATTGCTGAACTCAGCAATAGAGGCCTGGTCTGATCAGAGACAAGTTACTCCATATCTCTGGTCTCCTGTCTCCTCAGCTGTGAGACAGGGACTTTGGCTCCATAACTCCTGTTCTGGGGTTCAGCAGTCACTGGCTGGTCCCCAGCAGGCTGATCCCTGGCCTGGCAACACACAGTAGCCTGGCGACAGAACCTTGGCAACACAACAGTCTTCCTCAGGCGAGGAGGACATGCCAGGGCCTCTTGGGGATGGGCCTAAGGGTGCCGGTAGTCATGTGGGATGTAGTTCATGGCCGGCAGCACCAACTCAGTAGTTACCTCCGAAATGAATAAAACACAGAACTTGATGGAAGTCACTGTGGCCGAAAAGCAAAGGGGGGCCTTGGCCCGCTCTCTCCCTGGAAGCCGTCCGTGGATTCTCTCATGAGTGCACTTCTTCTTGTCGTCTAAAGACTGTGGTTTGTTTCTTTAGGATGTGGACTTGTCCCTCCTTCTCTCCCCCCCCCCCACTTGCTATGACATTGCTTAAGAACGCCCTTCAGCATCCGGGTGTGGCGGCGCACGCCTTTAATCCCAGTACTTGGGAGGCTGAGACTGGAGGATCGCAGGTTTGAGGCCAGCACATGGTACCTTAGCAAGACCCTGTTGCAAATAAAAAATAAAATAGGGTTGGGGTGTAGCTCCATGGTAGAATGTCCCTGGGTTCAATCCCCAGGTACCCCCATACACACACACACACACACACACACACACACACACACACACAAATCCTGTGGCCTTACCCTTGGGTCCCCTATCCTGCACCTATCCTGTCACATAAGTCCACAGGACCCCCTCCAGCAGTAGAGAGGCTTGTTTCCATCCCAGCTCACCTGGGCCCCTGCAATGCACCCATCAATCATAATGCCTTAGAAAGAGGGAGGTCCTGAGTGGGGGAGCATGTCCTCTGGGGTGGTCAGAAGCTCTAGTGGGGCTTTTCCAAACCACAGGTCACCCTGCACACAGGTTCTGACAAGCTCCCCACAGGAGGATGTTTCTTTGTCTGCCACATGGGGAATCACTGCCCGAGTCAGTTATTCTTTGGAATATCTCCTTTAGTCCAGTCAGTCCTGTTCCTGAAGTCTGGACACAGACAAGTAGGGCGACCTAGGAGGAACAGTCAGTGAGCGAGACCAACTTTGCACTGCAGAGCTGAGGGCGGTGGAGTTGACAGCAAGAGGCGGAGAGGTTCCCCTGGCTGGTTCCCACACGCTGTGTGGCATTGCACCGTGGGAAGCAAAGTGGGGACAGGCTTGATTTGGGAGATTCATTTTAATTATTCACTTGGCGTGACATCTTTCCTCCTTCAGTTTTTCTTGGAAAATATGGGGGCAGCGTGTGTCTGTGTGTGTGTGTGTGTGTGTGTGTGTGTGTGTGTGTGATTGGTACTGGGGATTGAACCCAGGGATGCTCTACCACTGAGCTACATCCCCAGCCCTTTTTGTCTTTTGAGACAGAGTCTCGCTAAATTGTAAAGACTGGCCTGGAACTTGCAATCCTCCTGCCTCAGCCTCCTGAGTCGCTGGGATTACAGGCAGTCACACCCAGTAAGAGAGGTCCTTATTAACTTCCAGACTAAAACACTCACCTTCCCTTTGGTTTGAAGAAGGTAGTTGATCCTCATGTGGTTAGAGGATGCTTTTTGATTTTCTTAGGACAGTGCTTTGTAAACTATAATCTATATCTAATCACTGAGGGTCTTGTTAATAGGTGCAGGTGCAGCTCCAGTAAGCTCCAAGTGACACTGATGTGTGGGCTACGCTCTGAGGAGCAAGGCCTGAGGAGAGAAGGAGGGTGGCTTGCTCCTTCCTTTCTGTTTGATGATTGCTCAAATATCTAAGCCCAAAGCTCTGAGAGATGCCTGCTAGAGGCCCTCCCCACCTCCTAAAAGTTGCACTGTCAGTGGTCCTCTTTCTCTTTGGACATTTTTTTTTTTTGCGGTACCGGGGATTGAACGCAGGGGCGTTCTACCTCCGCGCCACGCCCCCGGCCCTATTTTTTCTATGCTTTATTTTTGAAACCGGGTCTCACGAAGTTGCGGAGGGCCTCGCTAGGGAGAGAGAGAGAGAGAGAGAGAGAGAGAGGAGAGAGGAGAGAGAGAGATTGATCGCACACGCATGCGCGCTGAGGCTGGCCGCGAACCCGGAACCTCCGGTCTCCACCTCCCAAAGTACTGGGATTACAAGCGTGCGCCACCACGCCCGGCTCTCTTTGGACATTTTTACAGGATAAAGAGGATGTGGAGATGGGCCTAGTGACCCACACCTATAATTCTAGTACTTGGGAGGCTGAGGCAGGAGGATTTCACGTTACAGGCCAGCCTCAGCAACTTAGCAAGACCCTGTTTCAAAATAAAAAGGGTGGGGGGGGTGTATCTCAGAGATAAAAATACCCCTGGATTCAATCTCCAGTGCCAAAACAATTTTTTTTAACTTTTAAAAAACCAGGTGTGTAAGCCGGGCATGGTGGCACACACTTGTAATCTCAGTACTTGGGAGGCTGAGACCAGAGGATCCGGGTTCGCGGCCAGCCTCAGCTACTTAGTGAGGCCCTCCGCAACTTAATGAGACCCTGTTTCAAAATAAAGAATAAAAAAATAGGGCTGGGGTTGTAGCTCCAAGGTAGAATGCCCCTGGGTTCAATCCCCAGTAGCAAAAAAAAAAAAAAGCCAGGTGTGGTAGCACATGCCTATAATCCCAGTACTTAGGAGGCTGAGACAGGAGGATTGCAGGTTCAAGACCAGCCTCAGCAATTTAGTGAGACCTTCAGCAATTTAGTAAGATCCTGTTTCAAAATAAAAAATAAAATAGGACTGGGGGTATAACTCAGAGGTAGAACACCCTTGGGCTCAATCCCCAGCATAAATAAATAAATAAATAAATAAATAAATAAATAAATAAATAAATGAGGGTGTAGCTCAAGGTAGAATATCCCTGGGTTTAATGCCCAGTACCACACACACACAAAAGTAAACTAATAAGCCAGGTGTGGTGACACATGCCTGTAATCCCAGTACTTGGGAGGCTGAGACAAGAGAATCCCAGGTTTAAGGACAGCCTCAGCAAGTAGTGAGACTCTCACCAACCTAGTGAGACCCTGTTTCAAAATAAAAAATAAAATAGGGAAGCCGGGCATGGTGGTGCATGCTCGTAATCTCAGTACTTAGGAGACTGAGACCAGAGGATCCAGGTTCTCGGCCAGCCTCAGCTACTTAGTGAGGCCCTCCACAACTTAGTGAGACCCTGTTTTAAAATAAAGAATAGAAAATAGGGCTGCGGGTGTAGCTCGGAGGTAGAATGCCCCTGGGTTCAATCCCCAGTACCACAAAAGAAAAGAATTAAATGAAACAGTAAGTGCAAAGTGTGTAACACCTGGACGGGCAGACAGGAAGCCCTCCATGCATGTCTGCTACTACTTGCTCTTATTCTTGACATCGGGCCTCCACCTGAGGCGAGCTTTCTGCATTTGAAGAGGCGCTGTGTTTCCTTCACTAGTGCCTCTTCTTACACTTTCTTCACATTTGGAGAGGTCTGGTTGCCCTCTGCCAGTCATCACAGGCTCCTTTCACACATGGACAGATTCTCTTTGTTGTTGTTTGTTTGGGGTAGTAGGGATTCAACCCCGGGCATTCTACCTCCAAGCTACACCCCCAGCCCTATTTATTTTTTGTTTTGAAACAGTGTCTCAAGAAGTTGCTGAGGGCCTTGCTAAATTGCAGAGGCTGTTCTTGAACCTGCAATCCTCCTGTCTCAGCCTCTCAAGTACTGGGATTACAGGTGTGCATCACCATGCCCAGTCACATATGGACAGATTCTCTTGACAAGCGAGGTTGAACTCTTCCTTGGGCTAGTTCCTCAGCCCACTGATCTCCTGAAGTCGGAGGAAGGAGGCCCAGTTTGCCCAGCTTCTTTTCAGCACTGGATTGACTGGGGCTGGCTCCTTCCAAATCCCCACCCTGGGCGGGGTGGGGAGTACCAGGAAGTGCCATTTCTGTTTTGAGCTACAGAAGGAAATCTCCAGGAAATGGAAAATGTATTTGTTCTATGGTGCATTTTGAGACTTTTTTTAATGTAGTACAAGCATCCTGACAAAGATTTCGATAGGCTTATATTACATATTTATGTCTTTAAAGCAATGAAAGCGATCCTTTCTAGTCCATTCTCCGTTTTTCTCTCCAGGTATTTAGTCTTCCTGCAGATCAAAAGGGATCTCTACCATGGCCGCCTCCTCTGTAAAACTTCTGATGCCGCCTTGTTAGCAGCTTATATCCTTCAAGGTAATGACTTTTGACAGGATACATTTGCTTTTCATGCTAAGTCCTGATTACATTATTTCAGTTACCACAGATGACTACTTCTTGGATCTAGACAGTTCCTGGCTTGAAGCAGAGTCCACGGTCGAGGATTTTTGCTCGAGTCCCTTGAGCCAGCAAGCACTGAGCGCTCAATCCTAAACCACACCCGAGGCCTCACTATGGGCCCCCGAAAGTCGCTCTGACTCTGCGTTGGGGTTTGCTCTGTGCCCTTGGTTGATAACATGACTGAGACTCTGGAGAAGAATCGAAATCAATTTTTTCCCTCTCCTCTCCTGCAAATCCCTGAGAGGTGAAGCAGCTGGGCATTCTGGTATCTACTTTAGAGACCTTTCAGCTTAGAGTGCTCGACACTGAAAGTGTTTCCAAGTAACGAGCACGCTTGCTAGGATGCTGATAAGTAAGAATTGAGCCCGCACAGCTCATGCCCACACTGGCTTTTTCTTTTTCTTTTCTTTTCTTTTTTTGCAAAACAGTGGGAGAAACATGCACTCTTCACCTATGTCCCCTTCTCCTTTCGGGAAATGCTGAGGACGCTCAAGTGCCACTTTTCTAGACTTCTTAGTCCTTACAGTGAAACTCTCATTACCACTGGGTCATTTGGGGACCATAACACTAAAATCATGAGTTTCCACCAAAGAATCTGAACTCTTAATTGGAAATCTGTGAACTCCCAGAAGCAACTTGGTGAAAAGAAAGTGGAAAGTGCTTACCAATCAGAAACTAAAGTCCTTGTGGCAGGAGAAATAGCACTACTGTGTTAAGCACGGAAAAGCCGGCCCCTTGCCGTTATGCCTTCTGAGACTACTGTTCAAAAGCAGCTAAGTGGGAAGCCTAGCAGGTGCTTGCTAAATTTAAGGTACTCCAAAGGGGTGCCTTTCCTTTTTGGGGGTGGTGGTGGTATGTATGTGTAATTCTAGGGAATGAACCCAGGGGTGCTTTACCACCGAGCTATATCCCAGCCCCTTTTTAAAATTTTTGAAACAGAGTGTCAGTAAGTCACCACTCTGGCCTCAAACCTGCAATCCTCCTGCCTCACCCTCCCGAGTACTAGGATTACAGGCGCATGCCACCGCGCCTGGTCTCCTTTCCTTTTCAAAGAGAAAATCTGGCCTGATCTAAATTCAATTTTAAGCTCTACCTTTTCTTCAATTTTACCCTAATAATCATATTGAAACAGTCTCCTTTTTTATTATTGAAATACTTGATGTTTTCTACTTGGTGCTTTCTAAATACAATCAAAATAAATTACTCTAAGGTTCAAGGTCACCACAGACTTCAGGGGAAGCCTTAGTCTCTTGTTCGACAATAGAAATTCCCAAGTAATTTGGAAAGCACTGGAAATTTAATGGAAAGCATTAAAAATTTGGAAATTTTTAATGAGAAATCACAAGCCACAAGTACGATATCTAGCCATGAGAGGAGGGTATACTTTCCTCCTCCCTCATCTAAAGTGCTGTGGCTCTCCCAGCGGGGGAAGGGCAGCCATAGAACCCTGGATCAAATGCATCCCCTCATCAAACGCAGAATGCTCCCTACACAGAGCTGGGCTGGAGGAAGCTGGACTCTGTCCTGGGAGCACAGGGTGGGAAGCACCATGGCCCCGCAGCCCTCCCAGAGTTCGCTGACCTGAGATCTCAGCAGCGTTAGAGATGAGCTATCTGCATGACCAGAGGAAAACCCCAGGTAGAGCGTCAGGAAATCAGCCTTAGAACTTGGTGTTCCCGTATCAGGCGTGGAGGCACACTCCTGTAATCCCAGTACTTGGAAGGTTGAGACAGGAGGATCGCAGATTTGAAGCCAGAGCATGATAACTTAGCAAGACCCTGTTTCAAAATAAAGACAATTTTTAAAGGGCTGGGGGTATAGCTCAGAGATAGAATTCCCCGGGGTTCAATCCCTAGTACCAAAGAGAGACAGAGAGACAGAGACAGAGACAGAGAGGAAGAAAACTTAGTGCTCCTGAGCCCAATGGCATTCTCTGGTTACATCCAGACTCCCCAGTCTTCAGAGCGGCCTGGTACCTTGTCAGCCCCCAATAAATATTGAAAATTATTTGATATATTTTATATATATATTTGTGTGGGGTTTTGTGTGGTAACGGAAATTGAACCCAGGGGCATTCTATCTCTTTTTTATTTAAAAAAAATTTTTTTGCGGTACTGGGTATTGAACCCAGGGCCATTCTACCTCCAAGCTCCACCCCCAGCCCAATTTTTTATTCTTTATTTTGAAACAGGGTCTCACTAAATTGTGGAGGACCTCACTAAGTAGCTGAGGCTGGCCTCGAACCTGCGATCCACCTGTCTCAGCCTCCCAAGTACTGGGATTACATGTGTGCACCACCACACCTGGCAGCATTCTACCTCTGAGCTACACCCCCCAGCCCTTATTTTATTCTTTATTTTGAAACAGGGTCTCACTAAGTTGCTGAGGGCCTCACAAGTTGTTGAGGCTAGCCGTGAACCTGTGATCCTCCTGTCTTCAGCCTCCCAAATACTGGGATTACAAGCATGCGCCATCACACCCGGCTTATTTATTTATTT
>PVJS01027442.1:0-26247 GCA_004027185.1 Glis glis | reverse complement strand
GAAGGTCCCTTTCTGTGAAACAGTGGGAATGGGAGCAGCGATGTTCTGCGGCAGGAACTCTGGCCTTGAAATGAGATCAGGGGCAGGATCCTCTCTGCAGTGAGGAGGAGGGCAGCAGGGTCTACCCTAAACGGGACACAGTTGGCATGAGCTACTGGGCCTGCCAGTCCTCGTGCCTTACTCATACAAGGGTAACAGGGCCTGCTCCTTCTCCAGACCCACCCCATACTCTAAACCCCACTGATTTCTTCATTTCTACCAACCCTTGTGCCAATTAATAAATGCTTGCTTATTGCGTCAGAGACAAATGCTCCAGTGCTGAATCACCAGCTGTCTAGGCAATCCTTCCAGATTAGAGCAACTCGCATGCTCATTAACCACCCCACGGGTGTAAATTGGGATCAGTACCCAAACACATAGCACACTGCCTGCTGAGAAATATTTGAAGTAAGTTGCCCCATACGTGCTGTGTGCATGTATCACATTGCACCTCACTATGATGCACCGATGAAAATATGCTAATAAAGAATTGCCACGCAAAATAATAATAGGTCCAAATTTTAACCTGATATTTACATCGAGTTTTGTCTCTCTGATGTGTGAGCAGGATAAAATGCCTTTTTCTGGCTCCAGTGACTATCATAACACTGGTTTCTGTCCCAGCCTGGAGGCTAGTAGAATCCCTCATTCTAAGCAGCCTTTTCTCTCTAAACACCATTATGTAAATAACTGATCTGTGCCAATTGAACCCTAATATGACAGTGTTTTGTACATAGCTATTGCTTATGAAATATATGTCTTACAAAATAATGACCAGCTGAAGAGTAATATCCAACACATAAAAGTTACCCAGAAAGTATTTATTGAAATAAATCATTTCCCTTTTAAAATGCAAAACACTTTATTCTCATTTATATATATTTCTATGATTATAAAAATAGTTCGTATTTCCTTGAAAATGAATTCACAATGCACAAAAGCCAGTAAAATGAAAAAAAAAACATTAATCCTTTCAATGAGCTAGCGATACTATAGATTTTGGAGTATATATGCTTCTCTGGTTTTATCAGTATAGGTTTGTAAGCATTTTTCACAAATAGAATCACACTAAATCTATCTGAGATTAAATAATTCTTAATATTTTCAAATTTATCTTCATATAGTAAGTTTACTTTATCTGGAAAGAAGCTTGATGGGTAGGTAAAAAATTCAGTTCTTTTACATATAAACTTCCCCAAAATATTCAACTGTCCCTGAAACTATTTTTTGTTTGCCTGATAAAAACAGAGATTTTATTGGTCAGAAGAAAAAGCATCTGATTTCCTAATATTACTCCTATTTCAAAACAACCTCGCCCTGCTTTCACTTTCGCTCGCTCTCTCTCTCTCTCTCTCTCTCTCTCCCCTCCTCCTCCTCCTCCTCTCTCTTTCTCTCTCCTCCTCTCTCTTTCCTCCTCCTCCTCTCTCTCTTCTCTCTCTCTCTCCTTCTCTCTCTCTCTCTCTTTTTTTTTGGTGGTGGTGGTGGTGGTAGTACTGGAATTGAACCCAGGAGTGCTTTGCCAGTGATCTACTTCCTAAGCCCTTTTCACTTTTTATTTTGAGACCCAGGCTGGCCTTAAACTTGTAATTCTCCTGCCTCAGACTCCTGAGTATCTGAAATTATAGGTGTGCACACAGCACTTTCAATCTCACTTATAAGAGGAAATAACATTTCAATTTGTGCCCTAAAATGGACAATGGAGTTTACTTTCATGGAAAGTCTGGGGATAACTTTATAGCTTATCATCCACAAAAAAAAAAAAGGAAGCCTACAGGCTGAGGATGTTAGAGAAGACAAGAGTCCAGGCTGGCAGAATGATGAGTCCTTGTCAGTTTTTCTCAGACTATGGTTAAATAGAGCCCAAACTAGCACTTTTAGTACCTGAGCCTCTATATTTGATAACCTGTGTGAGAATCTTATCTTTTCATTGTACTCTAAGTTGTTCGAGATTCCACAAATGACTCCCAATTCTACTGAATGACTTAGACTTAGGAGAGGCAGAGTCCTGACTTTTAATACAGAAGATTGGGCTTACGTATTCATAAACTTTATATGAGTAGAATTACATTACATCTCCTACTGTGTCCAGTTCTTTTGCTCAACATTATGATTGTGATATTTAACTATGTTGTTTGGCATGTTGAAAGGTTGGTCATTTTCAATGTGATAAACCTTTTCAGTCAGCCAATACACTGCATTTTGTTTTCCTGTTAACAGTGGATGGACACTTGGAATATTTTCACTTTGGAGTTGTTATAAATATGCTCTATAAGTTTTATGTGTACACATGAATACATTTCCATCAGATGTATACCTAGGAATCAAGTGGCCACACACAGAGTACATTTGTTCAACTTAGGAGATAATGCAAAATGGGCGTCCAATGTGTATTTTAAATCATTCATTATTTTTAACTTTTTATTTTTAAACAGTGTCTCACTAAGTTGCTGAGACTAGCCTCCAACCTGTGATCCTACTGTCCCAGCCTCCCAAGTAATGGGATTACAGGTGTGAGCCACCACACCTGGCTGCTTTAAATTAATCTCATCTCTGTGGATATTTAAGGATTCTACACTTCATAGTGAGTCAATTTGTTTGGAAATGAGGTGCTCATGAAAACTAGCAAAATGGTATGTGGAATAATTGTTATTATAACTAGAAACTTCTGATTCAACAGGGTCTGTAAGTACCCCAAGGAGCAAGAGGAGCACAAGGTATGGAGAGGAGAAGAGGAAGAGACAGATGGGGAGAGAAAGAGAAGATGGGGGAGGAACAAAGGGTGCAAATCCTGCCAAACTTCTATGAAACACACTGGCCATGTGATTTCAGCAGCAAGTGGGCACCACAGTAAAAATGCCAGCTCTCCTTGGCTATAGGACTTGATGTCATCTTTCAGGTTTGGCTGTTCCTCGCAAAGCTTGGGGGACATTGCTCCTGAGCAGCTGGGCCACTGTGTGACCGAACTCTGCTGGTCAAGTTTGGACAGAAGCATCTTAAGTCAAATGGGAAAAGCCTACTTTATAACCAGAATCCAGGCCATTCTAGGCCCTGGGCCCTTCAGAGAATGAGGAATGACCCAGACTACAGGCCTATACCAACAGGCAGTGTCAGGGGTTGCCATCACTGATGTGACATAAGCAAATCGTGCTCTTTTAATGGGGGAAGAGGGGCAAAGACACACCCATCTGAGAAATTAATGTCTAAACCCACATTTGCAACTAGAACTTGATATTCAGAAAACTCTGCTTACAATAGTTTCCCTCTTTACTTCCCACCTATTCAACCATCTCTTATATCTGTTCTCAGATTACATGTAACCTCCACACGGACGATTTGTCTAATTATCCTATCTTCATTGCCCACAATCTCTCCCCTGAGGAGGCTGTAAGTCATATCAGGATATAGGTGTGTCATACCATATGGGGACAGACATAAGAATATGTACATTGGAGGAGAAAAGAACACTGAAATATGTAGAGCTATTCTGCAGAAAAGTCTCCCAATCAACAGACATGTAAAATTTTAAGGACAGCATTTGTTATTTTCTTTGCTCACTGTATTTTCTAGTTACTTTTTTTTTTTTTGCGGTACCGGGGATTGAACGCAGGGGCATTCTACCTCCGTGCTACACCCCCGGCCCTATTTTTTATACTTTATTTTGAAACCGGGTCTCACGAAGTTGCGGAGGGCCTCACTAAGGAGAGAGAGAAAGAAAGAGAGAGAGAGAGAGAGAGAGAGACAGGGAGAGAGAGAGCGAGAGAGCTGAGGCTGGCCGCGAACCCGGATCCTCCGGTCTCTGCCTCCCAAAGTACTGGGATTACAAGCGTGCGCCACCACGCCCGGCTCCTCTAGTTACTTTTTAAAATCATTACTTATCAAATTGAATACCTAATGAAAGGAAAAGTAAAATTTTTTTAAAAAAAGGAAACATCTTTTTAGAGTGCTAAAAAAAAACACCCCCAAGGAATAAGCACTTGAAGTATTAGTTTCTCTTTATCTTATGTGCCAAGGACTCTTAAGCCAATGGTAAAAGTTGCATAAAGAAACGTCCATGTGAAATCCTTCCAGAGTCTAAGTTTGGAGGATGCAGAGAAGGAAATGTGTTTGGGATGCTGAAGCCAGAGTGCTGCAAAAATATGAACTTCCCATCTCCCTTCACTCATGCACTGTCTACAATTTACTAATGCCGGCCTGTCTGCTCTAACTAGTCTTGAAAAGCAAGGGCTCACCTTTTGATTTTGGTATCATCTTCAGGTCCACTGAGTTGATTATATCTAAGGTGAGTTATGTTTCAAGTCTACTGATTGTATCGAGCAGAGTCACAATACCAGTCTGAGATCCTTTACTTTTGGACTCACACATAAAAGTTAAAAACAAAAAGATGCAAACAAACAACTATCTCTATGCAACAATTTCCTAGAATTTTCCTATTCTTTACAAAAGAACCCAAGTCTACTTGTAATAGTTACTAAAGCATGTAAAAGGCAGATACTATGTCTTATACATCATTGTATTCCCAGAAAAAGAAAGAAATAAGGGAATTTATAGCAGCCGCAATATGATTTCTATGCCCAGATATGCTCCAAAGGATGATCAACTAGAAATGCAGTTTTGACATGTGTAACTTACTTTATTTTGATATCTGTAATTTACATTAATTTTATCAATTCTTATTATTTTAAGTGTACATATTTATGGAGTGCATTGTGATCACTCAATAAATGCATCCAATGTGTAATAATCAAATCAAGGTAGTTAGCATAGAAATGCATTATTGCAAACCAGCCAAGCTTCACTTGAGGGTCTGCTCCCCAATCTCTGCAGCCAGAAGTTTTCTAGATATCCTTCTGATTGGCATCCAGTCAGGATTTCTGTCTTCTAAGCAGACAGACCCATACCTACTGGTACTCAAGGAGCTGCTTCATTCTCCTCTGCTTTGCCTCATGTGGACATTTCCTACATCTGAGAAACTGGCCAAGGCAAAGAAAAGCAGGAATGAGAATCTCACCACCTAGCAAAATTGAATTGACGGGGAAGCCTTAACTATTTGGAAGAGAGGAAAGAAAGTTTATTAGCCAGCTTCTAATGCAATAATATGGTATAACAATACCCAGTATAAGTGAATGGATTGGAAGAACTCATACATATTTCTTGCTCATGGAACTCAGATTGGTTATAGAAGTTATGCTCCAGATTCTGTATTAGGTTCAATTCTAAGTTTTGCATCCTTTCATTTGCGATCAATTTAAAAGAACAATTCCTATGTTGTGATGTTTCCCTTCCTTATTGTAGGGCTGGCGAGAATCTATGTCTTTAAAAAAAAAAAAACTCTGTCCCTTCCAGCCACAATTCATAAGCCTGCCGACCCAGCAGGCTTGGGACAGAAGAAGCCCAAACAGCAGGCTGAGAGGAGTAGGACGCAGCCTGTTTTAACCTTATAATGCCTACTCTGCTTTGGGACAGGGCATGGTATGAAACTACCCATAACTGGATCATCATAGACAACTGTGATGGAAAACTTCTTTTCCAAAAAAGTTAAATTCCATTATTTTGGTTTAATCTCATCCTGTGCAGGTCAAGTATACCTTATCTGAAATACCTAAAACCAGAAGTGTTTTGGATTTCAGATTTTTTTAAGATTTGGGAATATTTGCTTGTCCATAATGGGATATCCTGGGGAAGGGAATCAAATCTAAACATGAAATTCACTTATGTCTCATGTACGACTTATACACAGAGCCTGACGGTAATCTTGTACAACCTATTTAACAATTTTGTGTAAGGAAAAAGTTTCATGCTGTGAGATTTTCTACTTGCAGGTTCAGGTCAGTGCTCAAGATATTTTGAATTTTGGAACATCGTGGATTTTGAATTGCAGATGAGAGATGATCAAATTGTATTGGACAATAAACAGGAAAGTAAAAGAACAGTACAGGCACTTCAGCTCCGAGTGAGAAGAAGCTCCCCATGGAGGGAGAGGTGGATGTCATGCCATGGTCTTGTTGGCCAGGGCAAGAAAGAGACCACCCAACAGCTCTGTGGCCAGATTTCCATGTTCTCCTACAAAAGCCAGCTGCACTAGAAATGACTGTGATAACATGCCCTAAAAATAATTTTTTAGCCTCGTTTTGTACCCTAAAACTCCCTGCCCTTACCGCCCCAAGGAAAAACCCAGTCCCCCCAGGATGAAACCAGTTCCTGCCCTTACCACCCAAGGAAAAAGCCAGTACCCCAAGGAGGAAACCAGTTCCTGCCCTTATTGTCCCTAGGACAACGCCTCGCAGCCCGCAGCCACAGCTCTGGGCTCCTGCCAGCCAGCGCAGACTGGACTTCCGATGCGATTCCCATGCTAGCAAGCTTCACTTCCGCCCAGACCAGCCGCCGCCCACCCCTGCATGGGTGCTCAGCCCACACCCCTAGACCTACCCCCTTGCTTCTAAATAAGGAAAATTTACTATGATTGGTCGATTTGGAGCATACTGCTTGCTCTCTATAAAAGGAAATGGTGAACTGTACCACGGGCAGCCATTTTTTTGACCTGCTGGGGAGTGGTGGCCCCCGTGGTAATAAATGCTTCCCGCCTTAACTGAGTCTGGTCTCAGACCCTTTGTCCTAAACATGGGGTACAACAATGACATCTTTCTTTTCCATTCTCACCATTGTGGTGAAGAGGGCTTAGGCTGCAGGAACAGAATAGGGACCTTACAGCAGATGAATATATTGAAGAAATGGTAGACTAGAAAAAAGAAAAAAACCTAGAAAAAGGCTAAAATACTCAGGACTGGAGGGTTCACCATTCTCTCCCTAATCAGAGCAAGTTCATGTCAAGTTACTGGTACAGTTTCTATTTCCCTCAACCCCTGATAAATACAGGAAAGAAGAGAGGAGAGTGTGGAGTCCAGCTGGCAGGCCTCTGGGTCGCTTGCTACTGCAGGGATTCCCACCGTGGTGTTAGGCTGCCTGAGTGCTGCCTAGGATTCCATCTGTGTGCTGATGATTTCACCCCAGTGCTCTGAAAGGTGCTGGAGAAGGAAAAGTGAACACCACTGATGGGGTGTCCAGACCAAGAGGTTCAGGACCATCAGCACCACTTGGAAATCCCCAATTCTGTTACAGTGTGGCCTTTGCAAAGCACCAGGGCAGCCAGTGAGCTGCCCATGTCCTGTGTGGATCCTGCCTTCTCCTCTGATGTAGCAGTTATGGACAAACCCTCTCTGCCCATCTCAGATACCAAAGCCTGTAACCTTCAATGTTGTGAGATCTTTGGCCCAAAAAAGAATGGAAAGAAAGAGTTGTTATTGCAAAACAACGTATTTCCCTTTTTAATGCAAGCATAAGGGGTTTGGAGTGGACACTTTGTAAAAGTGAAATCTGGTATCAAATCACAAACTTAACAATTCTTCCACTAAAATGAACCATCCCTGACGAGTGGTGCAAATCTGTGAAGGGGAGTTTCTGGACTTGGCCTGGAGACATTACATAACACACCCTGCCGGCCGGCTCCACCCATGGGCTTTTCCCAAGCTCCACCCTCGGGCTTTCCCCAAGCCTTCCAAGGCACATCAGCCAGAATGGGGAGCTTTCCCCCTTCAGGCTCATTTGCAGGTCAATGGACCTGTTTTATAGGGGACTCAATGTCCAGGCAAGTGCAGTGATAGCATGGGGGATGCAGTGGTCCCAACACTAATGCAGCACAGTGCTAGTACCTGACCTAAGGGTAGTCTCCTGGACAGAGAAGCAGGCAGGCTGGATCTGTGAGAAGGGGCACAGCGACTCCAGACAGTGGTGAGGAAGACCAAGGACTCTCCTGTCTCATCCTCCAAACTCCTTTTTCCTGCCCAGTTGGAAACGGTGCAGAAACCTCAAGGGTTAATACAGCAAGAAAAGAGTGTAGTTTTGATTTTGGTTACCTTCTCTTCAACTCTGAAGGCAGTTCAAAGAAAGGCAGTAACATCCTGTTTGGTTTACAGCTTTTGAGAACAGTCGGTTTTCTGAGGGGGCAGGCGCAGCAGGAAACGCAAGGGGTGAGAAAAGGCGGCAGAGAACTTGTCGGGGCAGCAGAGCCCCTGCCAGGTGAGTTCACTCCTAAACCCCGCCGCCCCTGCCTTCCCTCAACTAAGGACAAAAGTGGAGGAATTCCCCAACGCTGACTGCACTCTGGGCTTGCAGACTGCAGCTGCGGGTGGCTATCCCGGGGAGGACTCTGTGAATGGCTCCCACTGTGTGTCACGCAGGGCGCTGTGTTCTGGCAACTCAGCTTCTCCCTTTGGTGCAGAGGCTGCTGCGAGGGGAAGGTGGCGCCCTGTGTCCCCAGCCTGCGCTGCGCCTCTTCTGGCATCTGCCTGGGGCTGCAGCATAAACCCTGTGTCCATATGGGGAGGAAGCCCTTTCTGAGACGGAAGAACCAACCCCTAGCACCCTTGCCAAAGTGCTCCTGTGGGGTCCCTTCTTCCAGTCACCCCTCTCCTGTTCTCAGTGGTCTCCTGACAGATTCCCTAAACCTGTCCTCATCGAAGTTGATGAGATTTTTCATTTCATCTCAGTCTCATGGAGACCTCCCCCGACTATTCTAATATAAATTCAATCCCCAATTTCCCTACCTCATTCCCTGTTTATTTTCTTCTGAGAACTTATTATCTTATCATGGTTTATTTGCTTTTTTAAGTATCTGGTTCCCTTATCCTTAACCATTATAGATACAAAGGATCTCCATATCCTTTCTGAACCTTCGTATCCATTTGTTCACACCTCAATAATGGACTCCTAGAACAGTGCCCAGGCACATGGAAGAGACTCAAATGTTCGTTACATTAATAAGAGGCCAAATTCTTTTGGAATGTCTGGAACCTTTTCTGATAACTCTCCCTCCATTTCTACCATGTCATATTCTGTCTCTACTTATCCCAAAATGTTAGTGTTCAGTGCTTTGTTTTTCTCATTGTATTCTTAAAATGCCCAGGCAAAGCTTCTTTTAGACTTCTCATAGGAATCGTAAGATAATGTGCATAAGGAATGTGTACCAGGCCTGGCCAGGCTAGACTCATTTTTATTTTTTTCCTTTAGAAACATACAAAACTTAGAAAGTTGTCTTACACATTCCACAGGCAGAAAGCTGATGTGCACATGCTTTGAATAACCATGAGAGATGACTTCAAGATCTTGTATTCCACTGAGCGGCTTTTCTGAGTTACAGGTAACCATGGCATCTACCATGAAGGCCCCCATGTGTCTAGTGGAAAACAGGAATGAGCAGCTGTCGGTGAACCCGAATGCCCTAAGGATTCTTGACGAGATATGTCAACCTGTGGTGGTGGTGGCCATTGTAGGGCTGTATCGTACAGGAAAATCCTACCTCATGAATCGTCTTGCAGGACAGAACCATGGTGAGTGTGAACGTGGGGCAGGGGCTTGGGACCAGTGGTAGGGCAAGCTGGTGGCATCTTCTCTAGGGTCATCCCTCCCACTGAAGAAAATCTCTCATTCTTACCATCAAATTTATAACCACAAACCTAGCCCCCCCTCAAAAAAACTTCACTTTTTGGTCTGTTAATAGAGTTCTCAACCCTATCAAAAGAGCCACCTCACTGTTCTTCCTTATCCCATCCACTCTCACCTGCTGAGCAGCTGAGCTCCAGCAATGACTCCCTTTCTTTCTCCAGTATCCTTTTGTCCAAGCCACAGACTCATTGCAAGTAGTACATAAATAGTTAAATGTATCCTTTAAAGAATGGATGGGCAGAAGGACGCAGTGGGTATACAGAAGAATTCTTTATGGCCACTATTTATCAATCACTGTATACCCAATATCCAAATTGGGCTAACATCCAGGTTTGTTTGGTTTTTGCCCTCTATTTTTCATAGCAAATCTTTGGTAAATTATCATCCCCTATCTTTTGCTGTTTAGTTTTTTGTAATATGCAGACTACAAAACAATACATAAAGCATACATGTACTATAGTTAATAAATATAAAGTGAAGGTGGGCACCAGGGTGCATGCCTGTAATCCCAATACTTGGGAGGTTGAGACAGCCTAGTGAGGCCCTCAGCAACTTGGTGAGACTCTTTCAAAATGAAAAACAAAATAGAACTGGGGATGTAGCTTGCCAATATTTTCGTTTTCAGGGCACACTTTTATGTTGCTTCTAAAAAAACAGTTCTGTAGTCTATTATGCATTCTAAAAAAACAACTTGGTTTGGCCTTCCTTTGCATTTTATATGAAGGGAATTATGTATTCTGGGCATTTTGCTTCTTTTGCTCAATAAAACATTTATACGCTTTCACTGGTTGGCACATATATCTATTTTTTTTAATTTTCACTACTTTTTTAATAGTATGCTATTGTCTGTGGATATCACAATTTATTTTTCCATTTGTTCTTGGTGAACATTAGTGTTATTCCTAGTTTTTATCTTTATTGAGTAGGGTTATCATGAATATTCTTTTATTTATATCCTGGTACACATGTACAAAAATATCTCTGTGGTATTTCTGGATCAGAGAGTAGGTATGACTTCAGCCTTTCTAGGTAATATCAAATATCCTTTCAAACTTTATGTGCAATTTGTATATTCTATTTAAGTAATTGAGGATTCTTTGCATTCTACAATAATTTTTGACTCTTGCTAATCTGCAGACTATATCATTGTATGTTACTTATCTCACTAAAAATAAGTTGAAGCACATTGACATATATATTTCCTATTTCATGAAGGTACCACCCCCCCCCAGGTGTCTGTTTTTATTCTTTTGACTTTCAGAACAATCTCCCCATGATACTGTTTGGTGCTTCTATTTTGTAAATACACTTCTATTGGTGCATTGTAATTTCACATCTCAATAGTTTTCAGAGTGATAGGAACATACATGCACACAGCACTTGGTGTGTTTCTTTCAGATTCCACCCCACTCCCGCCGCCTTCCCTGTACCTGTTATTGAGATCTGCATTGATAATTCCGTATATGTACATAGCATCATTTGAACTGTTTCCTTAATCATCTCTTCCCCCTCCCTCCCCTAAACCCCCTCCATCATTCCCTCTTTTATCTGAAGTCCTGTTTCACAACTTCTCTCTAGCTTCGACATGAGAGAAAAGCATACAATCCTTCACTTTCTGAGTTTGGTGTTTCTATTTTTAAAAACTGCGCAGCCATTTCTCCTCTAGTATCTTACTCGCTCTCGGGCTGGGGGCTCAGCACCATTAGAAGATGAGAAACTTGGTCTACTAATCCCCAGTCATCTTTTTCTCTTTCCTACATTGTCTCTCTGTCCCTCTCCCCCTTCGGTCTCTCCCTTTCTCTCATTGTCTTTCTCCCTCTACCCTTTTCCTTCATGTTTCCTCACTGCGCTTCTCTTTTTATTTCCATTCTTCCTTTGGCTGCCACACAAAGAATTTTGTCTCTATCTTGCTTTTAGGGAAATTTTTAGCCATTTTTCCTTGCCTGGATCAAATAAAGTCATAGGTCAGTTTTTTGTTATTTATTTATTTATTTATTTATTTTGAGGAATCAAAGAGTGGAGAACTCTTAAGAGACAGATAATAGAAAGAGAGCTGCCACAGCATTGTTTGTATTTTCTACTCAAGGTAACATCACGTGAAAATGAGGCGATTTCCCAGTGCTCTGCTAAGGGAGTTTGTGATCCCAAAATACTTTAAGTATCTGAAACTTAACTTTTCCACCCTAGCAAGTCATAAGAACAGAAAGAAAGACAGTCCCTGTCAAAGCCCATGAGCAAGACCAGGTTGCTACTTCTCTCTCTTTGCAATCTCTCACTTTGCTTTTTTATACCTTAGAGTGTGAGAGTGAGGGTCCTTCATCATACATTGTCATTTCTATAGCTGGAAGCACAGGGAGTTAGGCTTACTCTATGTTATTCAGATACAACCACAGTGTAGAAAATGTAGACTTTTTAATACCCTCATTGTGGAGATCACAGGAGGTGTGGAAATTCAATGGCCCAAGTCCCGCCAAGTGATCGTCCAGGAATTTTATCACATTTATTTCTATTATCAGTTGAAGGCAGAAAGCATTGCTATACCTCAGATAGTCAAAATCTTGGATGCTTGGACAGGATATATCACCCACTGGTTCCCGGGAGTAGTCCTCAAATCCTCTCCACCGTGGATTTAATCCTGGGAAGAAAGGCCAACAGGTGTCACAGGACTCCTGCTTTCCCTCCATTTACATCCCCCTGATGAGCGGTGAATGTGAAGCTCATTCTGTGGTTGAAGAGGAGAAAGCAAAAACTAAAGTAGGATAGAAAAGGAAAAAGAAAAAGCTACAAAAGCGAATTTACCAGTACAGGTCCTTGTAGGACACAGATGACCCACTGTGTTAGTCAGCTTTCCATCACTATAACAAAAGCTTGAGATAAATCAACTTATAAAAAATGTTTTATTTGGCCCACAGTTTTGGAGGTTTGAGTCCATGATTGATTGGGCGGGGTGCCTTTGGGCCTGTGGCAAGGCAGCACATCATGGCAGAGCATGGCAGAGAGAAACCACTCACTTCATGGTAAACCAAGGAGAAAAAAAAATAAGAGAAAGGGATCCCACAACCCCTTTGAGGCCACTCCCCCAATAACCTAAAGACCTCCCCTAGGCCCCAACTCATAAGTTTTTACTACCTCCCAATACAACCAAGCAGGGGACCACACCTTTAACACATAGGCCTTTGGGGGATATTGCAGACCTCATCTATAGCACCTACTCAGAGGGTAACTGAAGAGCATTTAATGGAAGCGACATCTACAAGGGCATAGGCAACGGGGAGTAAACCAACGAGGGGTGACATCACTCCATGAGTGGCAATAGCAATGGCTAGGTAGATATAATCACCCCTGTACTCTAAAGAAAAAGGAGAGAATGGACACCAGAATGTAGCAAAGAGCAGAACAGTTAGATGGAGCTACACGAATAGAACTGTGACCTGGGTAGAGGAGCAAGCCCTGGCACACTGTGCCCAGCAGGGTGGAAGCTAGCGAAGCTCACGCCTGCCTCCTGGTCTCCTGCTGGGGTTTCCCACTGCTTCAACGCTACCAGAAGCCAGAGGACACGACAGCTCTTCAAGGTCATATAAAAATACATAGGTTAGTAGAGCTTACACAAGTTCTGTAAGGTGACATAATTTGAGTAGTTGAGAAAGTGGTGAACAGGGGACACAATATATATGTATGATTAGTTATCCTTGCAGAAATAGCAGTATACAATTTCCTTGCCAATCACTTACATCTACAAGTTCAGCCAATGCAACCCCCGGCAGCTTGGCCTGTCTACTGTGGCTCTATGTTGCTTTCTCGTCCCCTGCAGGCTTCCCCCTGGGCTCCACAGTGAGGTCCGAAACCAAGGGCATCTGGATGTGGTGTGTGCCCCACCCCTGCAAGCCAAACCACACCCTGGTCCTTCTGGACACCGAGGGCCTGGGCGATGTGGAAAAGGTAAGGAACAGAATCTTCTCTGCTCTTGATTATCCATCTCCTACTTAAGTTGTCACCTTAATTCACCTTCTGTGACATTAATTACTGACCTTGCAATTCAATTATGAATGATGAAGCTAAAATCTGTTTCCTCAAACTCCCTTAGTAACCTCAAATTCTTTGGTATAGATCTTATTTTTAATGTTGTGGTGATGGATTTAATTTCATTAATTTGTGTTGAACAGCTAAAGCCCTAAAGTTAGTTATGAAGAAAAGAAATGTGGAATGTGCTCGTTACAAAGTTACAGAGATGCGAAATGTGAGAAACTGATCAGGCATTAAAGTTAGAAAACACTTTCTGAAGAAAGCTGTAACCTATGGGATCAATGAGTTTGAGAAATTTGGAGATAGGGAGTATGTAAATATGGTCTCCGGGAAGGAATCTATTTAAATAATCTTCAGAAAAGTTTCAGTTTTACCATTAAGGTTTTGGCCCATTAAGGTTTTACCATTAAGGTTTTGGTGCTCTGAGCCCTGAAATAAATTTTTCAGTGACTAAACCATGAGCCAGACCCAACAAAAATATTGCAAAATTTAGATATTTTAAAGTATTAGTTGCAATCAATCTTTTCTCCTAATTTTTATTGGTTTGCATCTAAATTCAAAGTAGGAGCAGTAGACCTTTGACTTCTGTTGCTGTCAAATGTTGGGGGGATGGGGGCAGAAGGGAAAGCACAGACTTAGGAATTGTGAATTTAAAAAATTCATTTTTACTATTCTCATTGTCCTTTTAGTATAAAAACCAAGATGGGCTATTAATTTGTGATAGATTGTAGTTTGCATAAAGTTTTTTTCTTTATATCTAATTGCATTTGTCAAGAGACAAAAACATTAAAAAAATAAAAAATAAAAACTGATAGCAGCAGAACTACTGACCTTGATACTTATAATGTGATTTGGGCAGGATCTGAATCTGTTTCCAAGCCTTTCATGTCTTGCTGTGAGTCTTGCATTCATCCTCCATTTCTGGTCTGGCATGCACGCTCACTGCTTCAGTCAAACACAGTGACGCTGTGATGCCTCCGTGTGTCTGTGCTCCCACGATTCCTACTTGGCTCCTGCTGGTCCTTCCACTTGCTGGATCCCTTCACCTCTAGAAGTTCATATTCTAGCAGCTCTTAGCTATTTCCCACCTACAGCCATATTGCAGTCAAACAATGACTTCTTGCTTTGAATTTCTAATTTTTCACATTTATGGGCTTCTCTACTGCACTGTTTCTACCCCTCCTCCTTTTCTACCTCTTCCTCCTCTTCTTCTTTTTCTTCTTTCTTTATTTATATATTTGTTTGTTTATTTATTAATTTTTTAGTTTATAACTTTTGGTACCGCTCCTGCCAGAGATTATCATTATGGTTGCATTTATATGTTGACAAGTATATCTGTCCCTCCAGAAAATCATCTTCCTAATGGAAGAGACTGTCATATGAAACTCTGTGTCCACACAACCAAATCCAGGGACTGGTTTTGTCAGATGCTCAATTAAGACTTGTTAAACTTAAATATAATTTGTATCCTTAATATAGCCACGATCAAGACAAAATTTGAAATGGAGTCATTGCCTGCTTATTTCTGGATACCTAGGATGTTCTAGGCATTTTATTAAATATTTTATGTAAATTGAGAATGTCCTTTGTTTGTCTTAATGGTTATATGTGCTAATATCCTGAGAGTGACCAATGTAAATATCAATAGTGAGATTTGAATCTAGCTTTATCTTCAAAATGTTCTATTTCCCTCACATTCAGCAATAGCACAGCTGAAAGAATGAATGAACAACCAAATGAATGAGTGAATGAAGAGTAGACTCCTAAGCCCCTTGTTCTCACATGCTTCCTAGGGTGACCCCATGAATGACTCGTGGATCTTTGCCCTGGCCGTGCTTCTGAGCAGCACCTTTGTCTACAACAGCACGGGCACCATCAACCACCAGGCCCTGGCGCAGCTGCAGTATCCTTCCGGGCACCGTACTGCCATGTTGCATTGAGTTTCAGAATGGCAAATGAAACTGGTTCTTCTTTATGCTAAGTCAACTTTCCTGGTTGAGTAAGAGTGAACACAGGGCAATAGAGAATGTTCATAAAACTTGTTTCTATGTGAGACCTAGAAACTGTGGTGCCTCTCATTCCTTAGCTAAGATCCCAGCTATGTGACTGAACTAACACAGCTAATCAGGGCAAAATCCAGCCTCAGACCTGACAAGGTAGAGGACTCCAGCGAGTTTGTGAGTTTCTTTCCAGACTTTGTTTGGGCTGTTCGGGATTTCACGCTGGAGCTGAAGTTAGGTAGTCGCTCCATCACGGAAGACGAGTACTTGGAGAATGCCTTGAAGCTGATTCCAGGTATTAGAGCAGGGCTTGGGTGGTGGGGAGTTCCATAGGGAAGGGGATCAACAAAGCCCTGTCATTCAGCACTGAATGTTGATTTGAGGCTGGGTTGAGGCCCTTGCTAACGGTGATGGGTGATTGACAGGTGGCCATGATTTTAGCAGTTATAATTACTTGAAATTGTCAGAGGCTAAATTTAAACTCACTGAGGAAATTCAGGACTCAATGTTGTAACAAATAATTTTAAATTAATTAGTACTATGAAAGAAAAGTGAGGACTACAATCAGTGGTTACTGTTTATGTTTACCTGTTCCATTCTGAGAAAAAATAACTCATCAAATTAGGATTTGGTAAAACTAGGATCCCAAGAAAATCTAAGACCTAATTTTAAAAATATATTTCTCTCAGTATACTAGCCTAGACAGGATAGTTATATCCTTCAGAGAAAAGCTATTGCACAACTAACAGTTCTGAAATATAAAAAAACTGATATATGTTCCCAGCAATACTGTCAAATCCTTCATATTCCCTTTTTGATAACATAACCTTTATCATACAGCCTTATGTAATATATTGTACTATTAATGTTATAAACTTATTACACATATTATCAGAGTAGATAAGTAGTGCTAACTAGAGTCAATGTCCATGTTTGTTCATTCTTTTATGCATTCTTTGAACAAACATGGATATGGACTCTAGTTAACACTACTTATCTACTCTGATAATGTGATCCATGTAATAAGTTTATATACTTATCACTTTGAACAGCTGATTTATGCCACAGAATCTCTGCAAGACAATGTCAAGCTCGACATAGTCTCACATCAAGAAGTGGTGAGGTCTCAAATTACATTGAGATTAATTTATTTTGGAGTTTTCTGATAAAGGAACCTCTAAACATAATTATGGTGTGTGTATTTTGGGCTCTGGTTTTAAAATATTTTTTTCTACAGCTTTGGGTATCATCTGTCCTCCTCATGCTCGATTTCCCAACAACATCTTATCCTTATTTCTACATTACTTTACACCCCCCCATCTCATTTCTGTCATGGGACTGCAATATTAGAAAAGTCTTTCTGACAAGTGTTTGATAAATCAATCAATGCAAACCTTTAGTAAATAATCTACTGGCCACCATAGAAGACTATGGAAACCAATCAAAACTTTCTTCATTTGAGATGAATGCCTCCCCCCTCCTCAACAGAAGTATTTCCTTGACCCTCAGCTCTGTTACAAAGTGAATTCTCAAACAGGAGGATCTCAGGTTCCAGGCCGGCCTTAGCAACTTAGGGAGACGCTGTTTCATAAACGAAAAAGAAAAAGGACTGGGAGCCAGTCATGGTGGCACACACCTGTAATCCCAGTACTTGTGAAGCAGAGACCGGAGGATCACAGGTTCAAGGACACCCTCAGCAACTCAGCGAGAGTCTCAGAAACCTAGCAAGACCGTGTTTCAAAACAAAAAAATGAAAACAGGCTGGGGGTGTAGCTTGGAGTAGAATGCCCCTGAGTTCAATCCCCATTACCACACACAGAAAAAAAATAGCTGGGGATGTAGCTCAGAGTTAGAATGCCCCTGATTTCAATCCACAGTACTAAAAGAAAAAAAAATAATTATTTATGCACTGTGTAGATTAGCATGAGGCTACTTCATATGATTGGATAAAGGAAAATTTATGGGAACAGGAACTGCAGTTATACAAAGATGCTTAGAAAAGTAGAAAAGTGCCGGGCGTGGTGGTGCACGCTTTTAATCCCAGTACTTTGGGAGGCGGAGACTGGAGGATCCGGGTTCGCGGCCAGCCTCAGCTCTCTCTCTCTCTCTCTCTCTCTCTCTCTCTACTTAGTAAGGCCTTCCGCAACTTCGTGAGACCCGGTTTCAAAATAAAGTATAAAAAATAGGGCCAGGGGTGTAGTGTGGAGGTAGAACGCCCCTGGGTTCAATCCCTGATACCTAAAAAAAAATAAGTAGAAAAGTCCTCAATCCCTTTGTCTACATACTGTCTCTTCAATGAGTACTTTTTTTTTTTTTACAGGAAAGAATCCCCAAATCCAGAATTCCAACATACCTAGAGAGTGTATCAGATATTTCTTTCCAAGACGGAAATGCTTTGTCTTTGACCGGCCTACGAGTGACAAAAACCTATTATCCCATATTGAAGAAGTTCCTGAAAACCAGCTGGAATGGAATTTTCAGATGCAAGCAAAAGAATTCTGTTCCTATATCTTCACCAATGCAAAGACCAAGACTCTGAGAGGGGGAATCATTGTCACTGGAAATCGTGAGTTTTCTGCGTACCAAAGCGTATTTCTGGGGTTCAGTATTTCTGTTTGTCAGAAATTGTTTGCTTCTGTAAAGGACTATGGAGAAGCACTCATTCATATGACACATAGAAATGCACACCACTTAATTAAAGATTCTATGTATGGGTATTTATTGAGGCCTAGCACATTTCACAAAACAAATACACTAAAGTCACAATCATGAACTAGTACTAGGAAGAGAAATGAGGAAACATCCCATAGGGTAAGTGTTTCTCAGTGAAATTATACAAGAGATTCTATGCATTGAAATGAATCAGAAAACAAACAGCAGGTCATGAGTGCTGAACAAGCTCACTGGGTATGTGAGAAGCAAATTTAAACAGGGCTGACTCCATGGACACGTGGCCCGGGCAATCATGCCACCCCATGTTGAAATGGCCTGCGCTTGGTTCAGTATTCTATGTTGCTTTCTGTAAATTTCTGAGGATACTTTTACAAGGCAATTTTCATTTTATTTGAAATTAGGATTCACAAATTATATAATTTCCCTTCTCTGTCTAATAAACTTTTTTTAATTTAGACAACAAAGTATTTTTCCAGGAAATGCTAAAACCTCTTGGTTGCAATCTGTTTCAGCCAGGACTCTCACTGATGGGACCCCAAACAACTGACCACACAACTTAGAGGAAGGAGGATTTCTTGGCTCACAGTTCTGGAGATTTCAGGGTTGAGTCTATGTCAGACCAGCTATATCTGTGGAGCTTAGGGCATGGCAGGGAGAGGCAGAGAGAGGGAGAGAGCAAGTCAAGTCATGGAGGCTGAAAACCAAAGGGAAATCAAGCAAGAGGATTCAAAGACACAAGCACAACCTCCAAGATCACACCCCTCCAGCCTAGTTTACCACCCAATAAATCCATTACAATGGATTTATCCATTGATGGGATTACAACCCTCATAACTTAATCACATCAACTCTGAACATTAATACATGAGCTCTTCAGGGGACATTCTATATTCAAACCATGACACAAACAATAATTTGATTTTGTACTGTGGTGAATTTGAGAACCACCAAAGAAAGAGTGTATAGGAAAAAATTGATATTATTAAATATAGATTGATTCATAGAGAAGATGAAAAGTGAAGATCAGGAGATACAGAAGGAGAGGAGGAGGGAAAGATAGAGGAGAAGAAAACTTTGAGATAAAATGATTTGTTGTGATGTTTGCAATGCTAATCCTTAAAGCTTGCAAAAACCATAACTGAGAACTTTCCATTTAAGTCTAACTATATGTCATTGAGGGCTGGGGATGCTGGTGCAGTCCTACGTGAATGCCATAAACAGTGGAGCGGTGCCTTGTCTGGAGAACGCAGTGACCGCTCTGGCTCAGCGTGAGAACTCAGCGGCTGTGCAGAAGGCAGCGGAGCACTACAGTGAGCAGATGGCCCAGCGGGTGAGGCTCCCCACAGACATGCTCCAGGAGCTGCTGGACGTGCACACAGCCTGCGAGAGGGAGGCCCTTGCAGTCTTCATGGAGCACTCCTTCAAGGATGAAAACCAGGAGTTCCAGAAGAAGCTGGTGGTAATGCACATTTATACTTATCCTTCTGGATTCTTAGCCTTCTGGAATTAGACTAAGACTCCACCCTTTTTACTCCATGGTTCACATTCTTCTCATCATAGAAAGGACTTGGGTGGCCCGGCGTGGTGGCACCTGCTTGTAATCCCAGTACTTTGGGAGGCGGAGACCAGAGGATCCGGGTTCGCGGCCAGCCTCAACGCTCTCTCCCTGTCTCTCTGTGCTCGCTCTCTCTGTCTCTCTCTCTCTCCTTAGTGAGGCCCTCCGCAACTTTGTGAGACCCGGTTTCAAAAATAAAGTATAAAAAATAGAGCCGGGGGCGTAGTGCGGAGGTAGAACGCCCCTGCATTCAATCCCCGGTACCGCAAAAAAAAAAAAAAAGAAAGGACTTGGGTGTTTGTTTTGAAGTAACAAGGGTCAGCTGGCTTCAGTCCACTCTTTCTCTAAAAGATGGCACTTTATTTTCTACTGCTACAAAACAAACTACCATGTGCTTAGCAGCTTAAAACAATAGACACTTTTGAGCTCATAGTTATTTAACTCAGATCCCAGCACAGGGTGTCTGGGTGCTCTTCTCAGGGCACCACGAGCTGAAACAAGGTGTCAACTGGCCTTAGTTCACACCTGGTTGCAATGTGGAGCCTCTACACTTCTAAGCAACAAGGAACCATTACATCCTTCAGTTACTTCTAGTCTTTGTAATTTCACAACCAGAGAAAGCTGCTTTGAAAAGGCTCATGGGAATAGATAATGACACAGAGTACTATACTTCTTAAAATTAACCTTGCTTTGTAATATTATAATCAGGGATTGATATCCATCATATTCACAGGGCCAGCAAAAAGAGAGAACTCTCAGGGGACATCTTCATTCTGTTGACCAGACGCACCTTCACTGAATTTTGTCTTTCAGTCTGAGACTGGCATAAAGTGACAAAATTCTCTTAGTTCATATTGTGGAAATCCAGCTGGATTATAATATAAGTACAAACAAACAAAAAAATCTGTTATTATATCCTCACTTATTCAAGTCCTCCCTAAATAAGTCATGTAGGGTTAAAAATTCTGTTCAGAATACACTGACCTCATTCTTTAAGACTTGGTTTCCCACATCTATATTTCCATCCATATCAACCCACATTCTCTGAGGAAATTTTACTTCCAGCAAGAATTTAACTTTTTGTTGCTTACTGCTATGGTTTGAGTCCCATTTATTTATTTATTTATTTATTTATTTATTTATTTGCGGTACCAAGGATTGAACCCAGGGGCATTCTACCTCTGGGCTACATTCCCAGCCCTATTTTTTATTCTTTATTTTGAAACAGGGTCTCATTAAGTTGCGGAGGGCCTCACTAAGTAGCTCAGGCTGGCCGCGAACCTGAAACCCAGATCATCCGGTCTCAACCTCCCAAGTACTGGGATTACGAGCGTGTACCACCATGCCTGGCTTTGGATTCCATTTAAATAACTGATACCAAAATAAGCCATAAATTTATGTCTTCTGACTCCATCATTTTGCATATATAGAGCCTGATCCCAAGGGATTTAAGGGACTTTGCAGAGTCACGCAGAATTGGCTAGACTGGGGACTACAGCAAGCCTCCTGGCTCCTTTCCATGCCCCAGTCCACAGTGAGACCATCAGACTGCTTCTCTCAAAAGGATCCTAGTTGGACCTTCCTTCTGATAACTTCTTTGTGCTGTATTTCTTTACATTCCCTGTCAGGAATCCATAGAGAGGAAGAAGGAAGAATTCATGCTGCAGAATGAAGAGGCATCTGTCAAGTACTGCCAGGCTCAGCTGGAGCAGCTGTCAGAGCCCCTGATGGAAAGCCTGTCAAGAGGAGCTTTCTCTGTGTCAGGAGGGCACAGGCTCTACTTAGAAGCAAAGAAGAAGGTTGAACATGGCTACGAGCTAGTGCCCAGGAAAGGGGTGAAGGTGAGGAGCTGGGGAGAAGGGGGACGGCCAGCACAGTGAAGTCACAGGGTCTTTGTTGCTCCTCCTGAAAATCATTTGTGAAGCAAAAGCAGATCATGGAAATATGTTGACATCTTGCACTTTTATAGACACTATTAGATACTCTTTCATAAACCAGAAATATTTATCCCAGAGAGGATTTAGAATCAGGAATGCAGTTAAACCAACCATTTCATTTATTTATCAAAAAAGGTGGTAGTTTTGTGTACAAAAGGTACAATATGAAAGAAACAACTTTGTTCTCAAGAGGCTTATGTTACTTAAGTGGACAAAATAATAATCAACTGGATATGGGGTGATGGTGTCATCATATGTCTTTGGTAACTGGTCTGTACTGATAGTAACAATGAGGAGGAGGAGGAGGGTAATGGGTATAAGACATTAAGCATTCACTTCCTATACCAGGTATATTTTCAGGTGAATTTGTAGCATCACCAATTTATGTATACAGTATATATGTGTGTGTGTATCTATGTGTGTGTGTGTGTGTATGTGTGTGTGGTGTGTGTATCAAAACACATTTTATATACCTTAAATCTATACAATTTTTATTTGTCAAGCTCAACAAAGCTGAGAAGAAACTCAGAAGGCAGCCTAGAAAAGCTTCCTGGTACAGGAAATAGGAGATACAAGATGAAGTAACTATAGATCTTATTCTAGTTGAGAAGGGACAGAACAACATCAAGGCAAAAGAAAAAGTATGTTTCAATATCACAAACCATGGAGCACATGTGTTTGAGGAACTGCACATTAGTCTGATTGGGGCTGTAACCTGCAGGTCCAGGGGCAGCATCACTGTGAGAGGAGGCTAGAGAGCTAGGAAGGAGGCTGGCATTGAGGGTTTTCTGGTCTCACCAAAGAGCTTGAAATTTTTGTTGTGACCACAGAAGGAAAGGAACCTCTATGGAACCCTGAGAAGAATGCAATATTTACAGTCAGATTTATGATTTCATTGAATAATAATTTCCTCATCTGAAGACTGGATCTTTGCTGTCTAACAAGTATTTGCTCCTTCTTGGTTCCCCAGGCTAACGAGGTCCTGCAGCACTTCCTGCAGTCACAGGCTACTCTAGAGAAATCCATCCTGCAGTCAGACAAAGCCCTCACGGACGCAGAGAAGGCCACAGCAGGTATGGGGGTCGCGGCTCTGGGAAGGTTGGGTAGGTTTCTGCACAGACCTCTGACTGACTGGACAGGAAACCCTTCCTGAAACAAGGAGCTTCCTCCTGCTGGGATCACATGCTCTGCGCAATCTGAGAACAACCAGGGAGTCGGGGTAGCACAGGCAGCCGATCAGTTTTCCATCACATTCAGAAACATGTTCTTGCTGGCATGGCTAATGGGGGCCTGAAAGATTTCCTTCTTGCCATTTTCAAAATCAATTTGGTCTCTGAACCCTGAAGAGTAGAGCGCAGGCCTGACTGTTGTTTCTTCCTCTCTAAACCCTTTGTGGAACAGCTGAGCGGGCCAAGAAGGAGGTGGCTGAGAAGGAAAAGGAGCTGCTAAGACAGCAACAGAAGGAGCAAGAGGAAGTGATGAAGGCTCAAGAGAGAAGCTTCCGGGAAAATATCGCTCAACTGAAAGAGAAGATGGAGAGGGAAAAGGAGAACATTCTGAGAGAGCAGGAAAGGATGCTGGAGCACAAGCTGAAGGTGAGTCTGGGCGGGGCCTGGTGGCGCCTGAGGGACAATGCCTGGTTCCTCAGGAAAAGGAGGACCAACATGTTAAGCACAGGCATGATTCCAAAGGGAAACTCAAAAGGTAAGTATTTCACTCAGACCTCAAGTACACCTGGATTTTACGGAAGCCTGTAAATCTACAGGACTCCAGCACCTTGTGCAGTGTTAGTCTTTAGAGGTACAAATAATGTCCCAGGGTGGTGGATTGATGTCTGTTGAGACTAGGATGGTCTTACTGTGCCACAGTTGAATAGGACCTCAGTGCACCAGCCCTTGGGATTCCTGGCACAACCATCAGAGAGACCTGAAACAGATCCATCTGGTGTGCATGCATCAGATTCGGCCAGATATAAAATGAAGGATGCTGAAAGCTCAGAATTTGCTCCATGTGTCTCCATATCTCCCTCATTCATCTCATAGAAGTAGAGTGAAATAAACCTTTGTCCCATCCTGAAGTTGACAACCAGTATTCTCTACAAGGTCAGCATATCCCGTAATCCTTAGATGATCATGGCCATGCTACCTCAGTGGGACTGAGAATTAGTAAGAATTCAACCTGAATTCTTCCCCAAAAAGCATTCTTTTGTGCTGGAACAAAATTCCTCTCTGTGGCGCTGAGGAAATCTATAACAAATGTATAAACCATGGATACTTCCACTATTCAGGTCCAAATGCTGGAATACCAGAGAACATTCTAAGGTGGTAGAGAAACAGATGCATGTGCTTGACTTCTGAACTCATTAAACACAAAACCCTGACTCTAAATAACTGGAGTTTTCAAAGCGGAATCTTCCTCTTTTATAGGTCCAACAAGAACTGCTTACTGAGGGTTTTAAGAAGCAATCAGAGGGATTATATAAAGAAATAAATCGACTACAAGAAGAAATTGAAGTATCTAAAAAACAGAAATCCTCGGTGCTATCACAGATCCTTGATACAGCTGGCAGTGTCTTCAGTGTAGTACTACCTGGGGCTGGTAAACTCTTTGGTGTAGGGATGAAATTCTTAAGCTCTTTTTTTTAATAGTCTGAAACTATCTGGTAAGGAAATTATAAAACAAGGCTACTTTTATTTTAATACATAACACTGTGACTCATTTTTAAAATTTTCATGTTACCAAAGTTTCATTCACGATAATTTGAAAAGAAAAAAGCAATCCCAGAGGATATCAGGGCCATATATTCATAAAAAGAAACTTAATTTTAATTGAATTAATATAAAGAAATGAAGAATGAGTTAGGATATATAAAATTATTTTCAGAAAAGATTTATTAAAGCAAAAAGATGAATGGTAAGATAAGAAAACATTTGCAATTTTTATTTTAGCCATGGATATTATCTATAAGAAGCTCTTATGAGAAGTAACCAACAACCACATTTTTAAGTAGGTAGAAATATGACAGAAATGTTTAACTTTAATAAAAAAGTATAAAATAAAATTATGACGTTCTTGTTTAACTTCATTTACGAGTAAGGAAGAGAAGTTTTGATAGCATCTTGAATTGGTAAGAGTTTGGTGAAATTGATAATCTCTGATATTTGCTAGTAAGAATATGAAATGATGCAATTATGCATCAAATATTAAAATGCACATACCTCTCATCTAGCAATTTCACATATATGAATTTCTGCTACAGATCTACTTTCTCAATTGAAAGTGACATTTGTAATAGTTTACTTGTTGCAGAATCATTGTATGCCAAAAAACTGGGAGCAACCTTAAAGACCCTCAGTCAATAGGGTTCTGATAAGTTAAAATCTGGGACATATTTTCAGAGGAACACTCTATAGTCACTAAAAAGAAAGGAGAAGCTCTACGGGTATTGATATGAGAACATCTCCAAGATGTATCATAAGTGAACAAAAAAGATACGGAAAGTATATATACTACCACTGAACTTACAAAATAATTAATATGTACATAAACTTTTATCTACCTTTAAAAAATAAAAAATAAACTAGAATCCAGGATCACAATAGGTGGGAAAAATGAGAATGCCTACATACATCATACATTCTTCCACACCTTTACACTTTGTATTAATATGTTACTTACTCAAACAAATATGCATACAATTAATAAAATTATAAATGAAATAATGCATGCCTGGGAAAATCCCAGGACAGGAAGAAAGCATTTCATACTATTACAAACAGCAAATGTCAGGTCAAGAAAAGTCTGCTCGTGAGAACATAATGAGAGAGCACAAGCCACACATCCTAAATTTACTTTCATTATGGCCTTTCAGTAAGACTTTAAAAGTCTATTCCCTAGTATATGTTCAGATAGAAGTCTCTTGAGATGTTAACCCGGAATCGTCCCTAAATTCTGCCCCATATTTATAAAGGTAGTGCATTAGAAGGGAGATTTTTCTTCAGTCAACACACAGGCTGACAAAAGGAATCTGCATATTGTCCCCAGAGCCATGAGACAGCAACATGGTGTCAACTTTATAGTCCTTCTATCTAAAGTCTTAAGAGCACACCTCTGCTTCCCTCCAAGATCTCCACAACACCCATGATCAGAAATAGGAATATGAAAGCCGGGCGTGGTGGTGCACGCTTGTAATTCCAGCTTAAATCTCAGCTTGGGAGGCTGAGACCGGAGGATCCGGGTTCGTGACCAGCTTCAGCTACTTAGTGAGGCCCTCCGCAACTTCGTAAGACCCGGTTTCAAAATAAAAAGCCTATGGAATGGGAAAAGATCTTTGCAAGCTATCCCTCTGACAGAGGTCTAATATCTAGGATATACAAAGAACTTAAAAGACTTTACACTAAGAAAACAAACAATCCAATCAAGAAGTGGGCAGCTGAAATGAATAGACACTTCACAAAAGAAGAGATACAAATGGCCAATAGATACATGAAAAAATGTTCAACATCATTAGCAATCAGGGAGA